>SKCR01040680.1:0-68944 GCA_019454045.1 Zanthoxylum bungeanum
GGTGAACTAAAAGAGTAGCGGATCATTCACCCTTCCGACGGATGTGTAACGCCCTTTCCTGAGACGATAAAAGAGGTTAGACCTGAGGGCACCTTTTCACTCATATCTTTCATTTTAATTTATTTATTTTAAGAATATTATTGCATGAGAGTCCTTTGAGGCATGATGTGATTGTTGGATGAGCGGGATATATGTTCCCTTTTGTGGTATATCGGATGGAAACACGGACATAAATTTCATAGCCGATTCCGAATGGACGGTAGTATGATCCGCACTCAGGATACAACACCACGTACCATTTAAGATACATATATCTTGTCTCATCCAAAATTTGTATTTGAGCATGTTATAGTTCGTAGGTTGTTTATTTATTATTTTAAGCATGATTTAATTTAGTTTATTATCTAATGTTCGAAGCATGATTATGTTATTTAGGCATGTTGTTTCTTTATTCTTTATGCATGATGTTTTGTTTATTTTATGTTTATGCTTAATTAGTTATTCGTTTATTTCGGTTTAATGGTTCAATATGCTCGTTGTGATAGATTGTGTGGAGTTATTTGGATGAAAGCATGTTAGATCTAAGTACCCTTGAGCATGATTATTGAGTAGACTTGGTTAGTTCATTGCACAAATTATATCATCACAAGTGACATAAGTAAGGGACCATTCTGAACCCAACGGTTTGAGGTCTTCCATTGCAAGGGGTGAGTGCGGCCTTAAATCATTGTCCCGGTTCACACCGGGTGCCGACTCCATGTTTTTTCGTACTCCCAACTAGGTCGCGAGTCTAGAACAACATGCGTCGCCCAGTTCCTGTTGTCTACACTTGCGACAATCAATATGCTTTGGTTTTGGTCGTCCAGGGCTTTAACCGGTTCTGTGTACGCCTCTGCTGGGTATATTGAGAATCATAGTGTATTGGGTGTGATGTCAAGACGGAAGTATCACTCCAGTCATAGTGGAGATGATGTCACGAAGGATACAGAACTAGTGCTCTTAAGTACTGCAGTCATCGGGATTAATTTAGAATTAATTCATAAACGACGTTCGTAATATATTTGCGAGGCATCGTCATTTAATTAAATTAGATTTAATTATTTTGTGACGAAAGTTCGTTTAATCGGATTAAATGAACCGCGCCGCGGAAAATGTTCATAGAGACATTTTGAGTTTTGAATTCAAAATGGTGGGGCCCACTTCACTAATGTCACACATGTGAAGTGGTGGTTTGAAAGTGGTTGGCATTTATGCCAAAACCACTTACTTTCCAACCACTTGGTTTAGGTGAAACCAAATTACCCCAACTACATGGTTTTGGTGAAAAGGGTAAAAACCCTTAAACAAAACCCAAGCCCTCTCTCTTCACATTTGTGTAACACAACACTTGGAACAAAAACACAAACCCTAATACAAGGCATTTGGGCGTGAACTTCATTCCTCTTTCTCATTGATTTTGTGGCAAAATCAACAAAGCTAGCACTTGGAGAAATCAACCAAGGTGATAGGGAAACTACTTCAAGAGTTGGAATCATCACTTAAAGCTTGGATCTTGGAGAACTCTTCTCAAAATTTTAAAGCTCAAATCCGTTCATTGTAAGTATATTCCGCAACTTATTTTGAATTTATGAACACCTTTACATGCTTATTAGATCCTTGGCATGTTATAGGAACACTTACAATGGTATCAAGAGCCAATTTTAAGAATGAAAATTTTAGGGTTCATGAGACTAAAATTTGGGGGTTTTGTGTTTTGAGCATGATTTCTTCAAATTGATGCTTTGAGCATGCTTAGATTATGTTAACTTAGAGTTGTGCATGATTAGATTTGAGAAAAATTGATTGAATCAAAAATTAATTTTTTTAGTATGGCCGAATATGACTAGGCAGTGGACTGCACTGTTTTGATTTTTTGTAACATGATATAATGTGTTTAAATACATGTTTAAATGTTGATTGTTGGTTTGATTGGATTAGAATCAAAGTCAATAAAGTTCATGTTAAAATGAAAGAGCATGTTGAGCATGAAATGATGAATTTAGGATTCAATTTGTGTTAAGCATGAAATGATGTGTTTTGGCTTCAATTTGTGTTGAGCATGAATTGATGGATTAAGCATGGTTAATTAAGTTAATTGGTATTTTGGAAATATTGATTTTAATTAATTAATCATGGCTAATACACTTTAATTAAAATAATTGTGATATTTGAAATATTATAATTATGTTAATAAGCCTTTAATTATGAATTGGGCTAAAAGTGTGTATTTGGGCTTAATGGGCTTGGTTTGACTAAGTTTGGTTTTGGAATTTTGGATTGGATCCAATTGGGCCCAAAATCAACTCCATAAAGTCCAAATATATCACCTGACCCTTTAAAGAATTTAATTGGGCCTAATGGGCCTAAATTAATTGTAGGCAATAGGGTGATTCCTATTGGGCCTTGGCATTTTTGGTTTGATCCATTATGGCCAAAGCCCATGCCTTAAGAATTAATTAAAAGCCCATTGGACTTTAATTAAAATGACATTGGATGTTATTGGGCCTTTGAGACCCATTAAGATTGGATTTGGAATCCAAGTCTTTAAGGCTTATAAGTAAGTGAATATATTTAATTTGGAATTAAATTGGAATTAGTATTGAATACAAATAAATTAGATTTAAAGTTGTAGTTCAATATAATTCAAGAATACTTACTTTGAGTATTTATTCTTAAACGAGTTTTACTCACGCAAATCAAATCGTTTTTTGAACATTGGATGGTCATTAATTCAAAGATTAATTAATTGGATTAGATTGATTGAATAACATGATTTGTATGAATACATGATTGTGTTGTATGAATAATGTATATCGGATGGATATTTAGAAGGGCGAGGGCAATTTTGGAAATTGTAATAAATTTAGAATTTATTTAATTGGACCTGCGTGTCCAGCCTTTTATCTCCTTTCTCATTGTATTTATCTTCTCACCAATTCCCCTCAATGTAAATGAGGTTTCATTTTTGTATTATGTTATTGGGTAGAAGTTAGAATAGTTCTAGTCGGGGAGAGGAAAAGAAGTGATTTGTTATAGGAATAATTTGTAACATATCCATCCGCATATCATTATTAATTAATTTATTTATACGCACTTTATTATGTATTTAGAATGCATGTTTAAGGGTGTATGATGATGAGACCTTAACAAAGATAATAAATTGGTTGCCAATTTGCACGAAAAAAACCCTCAAAACATATTAAGCATTTTTTCCTTCTGTTGAGTGATTCTTACTCAAGATCCAAAGTTGGCATTGGTTTGTTGGCCAAAGTCAAGACCTTTGTCAATTGCGGATGCGTTTGAATCATGAGAGTTTTATTCCATATCTGTGTCTTGTCCAAGTCGTGATTTGTTGGCCAAAGTCAAGATCACTTCTTGTCCATCGACATTGATTACGAAGCTTTCCATGTCAATGGGTTCCGCTTAACTGGGATCATTAAGTTTGTTGTGCCAAAGCCAAGGCTTAGTTGATTCAGAGGAAAAAGGTTAGGTAATATATTCGATATATTGGCATATATATGATATATGTTTCGGACTTGGATGTCCACCTACTGGATCTAGGAATTGGATGAGATCCAATTGATCTTAGAGATCTACCTAGTTAAGTATCATATAATTTGTTGGCCAAAGTCAAGATTGTGTGTTATTTAACGGGATCCTAGCCCACTAGGAAACATGGTTTCCCGAGTACTCGACAGAGGGTTAGAGCCTCGCAGAAAAATAGTGGGAGGCAAGTATTAGATTTGCAATATTCGTTTAGTTACTTGCCATACGCGCTCAATCAAATATCATTTGTCAAATAAATTATATATTAGTAGGACTAATATTTATTGTTGTTTTAATTAAACAGTTGGACTGTATTCAAACCCATTCATTTATAGTTGCTTATATAATTGGATTATAGTAATCAATATATTTGAATTTTACCGATCATTTATAATGATTATATAATTGGATTATAATAATCAATATATATTTGATTTTAACCAATAAAATTGTAATAAGTTATATAGTTAGACTATAGTAATCATTACATTAGATTGTACCTGAAATCGTTGATTAAATAGTTAGGCTATTAGAATCAAGAATAAATTGAAAGATTAGTGTTTAAAACATTATCCTAAGGAAAATGTTTTTAGACGACTTTAATTTTCAAATTGGGAATAAATTTCAGGATAGTCCTGAAACTAAGAAGTTACTTTATTTGATAAAATAACATCTTAGGCCTAAGCCCGGAGTTAAGCAAATAGTAGAGCATGATCTTTGGAAGATTCATGAGATGATATCTTTAATGTTTAATCCATTATGCTTGCCATAAAGACTCCTTAATTTCCTAATCAGAACTAAGGATTAGATCCTTAAAGTATGATGAAGAAATTGAAGGATCTTCATAAATCTATTCTTAGATCTTAGAAGTATTAAATTGCAATTAATAACTCTTGGAGAGTTAATGGCTATTCTCAAGGAGATAAAGCCAAAGTTTGCAATAAGGCAAGTACCGCAAGGCGCACCTTATTCCGATATTCTAGAAACCCAAGGCTTGGCCAAAGGCTTCTGGGATATAGAAAATGGCAAAGGCAAAATCATTATTGTCTTCTAGGAAGACAAATGACATATCCAAAGATGTCTGCTTAAACTGTTGCAAATGGGATCACTGAAGCGTGACTGCTGTATGGACAAAGCAGACATGAAGGAATTGAAGACGAGCAAGGCTCTGACTTCAAATATGTTTGTCATAAATATGTTCACTATTAGTATTAAAATTGGATTTTAAATACTAAGTGTGATATATAAATATGTATTGATGTCAGAATCTGCTATGAGCAGGATACTGACTTCAATTGAGAATTAATCTGCGAATCAGAAATGGGACGAAAGTCGCTGTTTTACCGCAGATACCTAAGTTTAGGAACTACCCTTCGGGTGTGTACTTAATTAGGAAACTGTTATAATGTAACTAGTTTGACTAGAAACATTATCTCTATATCGAGTATAACTCGTTGCGAGTACACCTTTTATATTCTAGAACACTAAATTGTTTTATTTTATAAATGATATTGAGATAAACACATTAAATGTGAATAACAGTATTTATATTTTGAATATAAATAAATCTCAAACATGTCCCAGACAACAATGCCACAATTAAGTCTCTTCTGATTAAATCTGTTTGAGCTGTTTGTTTTTCTTTATATACGTTTGAGATTTGTTATATTCAAAATATAAATTATGTTATTCACATCTAATGTATATATCTCAATATCATCTTTATAAAATAAAACACTTTAGTGTTCTAGAATAAAAAGGTTCACCCGCAGCGGGTTAAACACTGATATAGAGATAATGTATCTAGTCAAACTAGTTACATTATAACAGTTCCCAAATTTAGGTACATACCCGAAGGTAGTTCCTAAACTTAGGTATCTACGGTTGAAACAGCGACTTTCATCCCGTTTCCGATTCGCAGATAAATCTCATCTAAAGTCAGTATCCTGCTCATAGCAGATTCTGAACATCAGTATAAATTTATGTACCACACTAAATATTTAAAATCCAATTTAATACTAGTAGTGAACATAATTATGACAAACATATTTGAATTCAGAGCTAAGCCCGTCTTCAATTCCTTCATGTTTGCCTTGTCCAAACGGCAGTCACGCTTCCGCGATCCCGTTTTCCACAATTTAGGCAGACATTTTGGGATATGTCCTTTATCTTCCCAGAAGATTATAATGATTTTGCCTTTGCCATTTTTCACATTCTAGTATCCTTTGGCCAAGCCTCAGGTTCATAGAATATAGAATTATAAAATCAACTATAATTTAATAGATTAAAATCAATTATATTGATTACTATAATCAAATTATAAAATCAACTATAAATGAATAGTTTGAATACAGTCCAACTGTTAATTAAAACAACGTTTAAATATTAGTCAAACTAACATTTAATTGATTTGACGAATGATATTTGTGATTGAGCGCGTATGGCAAGTAATTAAACGAATATTGCAAATTCAATTCTTGTCTCCCACTATTTTTCGGCGAGCCTCTAACCCTCTGTCGAGTACTCGGGAAACCGTGTTTCCTTGTGGGCTAGGATCCCATTAAATATCACACAATATTGACTTTGGCTAACAAATTGTATGATAATTAACTAGGTAGATCTCTAAGATCAATTGGATCCAATCCAATTCCTAGAACCAGTAGGGGGACATCCAAGTCCGAAACATATATCTTATATATGCCAATACATCCAATGTATTACCTAACCTTTTTCCTCTGAATCAACTAAGCCTTGGCTTTGACACAACAAACTTAGTGATCCCAGTTAAGTGCGACCCATTGACCATGGAAAGCTTCATAATCAATGTCGATGGACAAGAAGTGGTCTTGACTTTGGCCAACAAACCACAACTTGGACAAGACACCAATATGGAACAAAGCCTTCGTAATTCAAACACATCCTCGACGGACAAAGGCCGTGACTTTGGCCAACAAGCCAATGCCAGTCTCGGATCTTGAGTGAGAATCACTCAATGGAAGGAAAGACGCTTAATATTTTGCGATGGTTTTTCGAGTGAAAATTGGCAACCAATTTATTATCTTTGTTAAGGTCTCATCATCATAAACCCTTAAACATGCATTCTAAACACATAATAAAGCGCGTATAAATAAATAATAATGATATGCGGATGGATACTTTACACATTGATCCTAGATCAAATCTCTCTATTTCTCTCTCCCACTAGCACATGTATCACTTCTACCTGTTACACTACACTTCTAAAGAAACCTCATTTACATTGAGGGGAATAGGTGAGAAGATAATACAAAGAGTATGGAGGTGATAAGGCTGGACACGCAGGTCCAATTAATAAAGCAAATTTATTACAATAATTTCTAAAATTGCCCCACAAATCTAAAATCTATCTGATATACAGTATTCATGCATCACAACCATGTATTCACACAAGCATGTTATCAATCAATCTAATCAAATTAATTAATCTGATAATTAGTGATCATCCAATGTTCAAACAACGATCTGATTTTGCGAGAGTCAAACTCGTTTTGCGAATAAGTACTCAAAGTATGAATTCTCGAATTAAATTAAACTACATAATTAAATCCAATTCAATTTGTATTTAATTCTAATTCACTATTTAATTCCAAATTAAATATTACACTTTATTATAAACCTTTACGACTTAAATTCCAAATTTAATCGTTACGGGTCTCTGTAGTTCATAGATTATTTGTTTATTATTTATTTTCAAAGCATAATTATGTTATTTTTGATGCATGATATTTCGTTTAGTTTATGTTTATGTTTAAATAGTTATTTGTTTATTTTTGTTTAATGGTTCAACATGCTCATTGTGTGATATTCTGTGTTTGCCGTTTAATGACTTACTTTCCAAGCATGCAAACTTAGATTAGGAGTTACTTTGATGAATGCATATTAGATCTAAGTTATCCTTGAGCATATATGTTGAGTAGATTCGGTTAGTTTATTGCACAAATCATATCGTTACAAGTGACATAAGTAAGGGACCATTCCGAACCCAATGGTTTGAGGTCTTCCCTTGCGAGGGGTGAGTGCGGCCTTAAATCTTTGTCCCGGTTCACACCAAGTGGCGACTCCATGTTATTTCGTACTCCCAACTAGGCCGCGAGCCTAGAACAGCGTCGTCAAGTTCTGTGTCATACAGTCTGGCGACTCCACTAGGGATAAAGAATTGGCCCCGAAATAATGTCTTGTAATGATTGTGGTTTATGCTTTAGTTAACCGTGTTTACCGTGGGTTGAAAAGGGTTTAATCAAAGGCACTTTTAAGGCTAGGTAATGGTTTGGTGTCTTCATTCATTCACTACCTTTCTATAAGGAAAAGCTGTGAAGGCACCTAGATAATCATGTACTAGTAGCCTACCGTGATGGACTAATTTTGAGGACTCGTTGTTTATTCCTGTCACCAAGCGATAAGAGCCTAAGAGGCTTGGGTACTTATGAGAGCCTCGCTCCACCCTCCCTCTGGGGAATCTACAACGGGAAATCCATTTGACAGTCAGTCACATACCATAACTCGTTGGCACGTACCTTTGGGTATAAAAAAGGTGCACTCACTTGGTCGCTCGGATCCTTGAGTGGGGAGACCGAGTTGTGGGCAATCCTTCGTCGACGGGAGCTTTTGTCTATACCCCTGTAAACCCGCGTATGAACTATAATTGTAGGATCAGTAGAGACTATTCCTTTATGTTTTGGACCATTGTCATTTGGATTCAGTTGGACTTGTTGTCATGAAGTATGGGCTTGTTGGGCTATTTAAACTGGGATGAGTCTGTGCTTTATGGCAATCGGGCCAAAAGTTTCTAAAATGCTGATGGGCCAACTAGTGTAAAATTCTTATGACTTATATATTCCATACATCGCACGCATCTCATGCATCTCATGCATACATGCATCATGTTAACCCTCATGTCTTAAAAGCCATCATAGATATCCGTTGGGTTAGGAAAAAGAAGACTTGTCAAAGAAGAGTTTAGCAAACATGGATATCGTGGAAAAGGAAACCGAGGAACAGAGAACTTTACTGCAATGATAGAAAGACCATTGGGGGGCCTTCAGAAAAAAAAAGAAAAAAAAAGAAAGGAAAAAAAAAAGAAAAAAAGAAAAAAAAAGAAAAAAAAAAGAAGAGAGAAAGAAAAAAAAATTGTTTGTTCTTAGTCTTTAATAGTTAAGCATGAGTCCAATGATGAAATCGTTTGGTTTAGGGAGAAATCTTAGAAACAATAAACTCTTGATGTGCTTTTATCTGATACTTTGAGTGATTGATCTATGTTAGACTCATAAACACTTGATTATGGTTCTTAGTAGTGAAAACCTGAGTAGTTAGCAAAGTGACTAGTTGAAGAAATTGTAGGTCGGTGAATGACCGTTTGCTTAGATGTCTATCTTGATTTGCTTATGTTATGATGTGTGGAATGGTTGAAAATAAAAGAAAAGTCTCTAAAGAAAAGAATTGAACCACCTATAACCGATAAGCGTGAAGCTACCCATGGACGAGTATTAGGACCACCATGAGGAGAAATGATACCTTAAAGAGTAGGTATGTTGAAAAAAAAAGAAAGAAAAAAAAAAAGAGAAAAAAGAAAAGAAAAGAAAAAAAGAAGTTCAAAATGAAAAGAAAAAAATAAAGAGACAAAAGAGAAAGAAAACCATACCACATTGAGCACAGAAAAGCAACTGCAGGCATAATTGAGACATCTAGGTTGGTTTGACCCATCGATCCCAATTTTTTGATGAAATCATTGAGTTAGCTTACCTGGGGATGAATCCGCAAAGGAACCTTTGCACACACACACTTTGAGTCTGGCATAGATCATTTATTCAAAGACTTGGATTTGAGTTGCATTGAATGTTTTGAAGGTTCTCTGGTTTCAATACTGGGCATTCTTTGAGGACAATGATATGTATAACTATTGGGACTATTTCGTAGCATGTAATATAGCATGATGATATGGAAGGCCCCACCATGTGGTTCATCTTGACTAAGTACAAACAGCAGAGAACAGAAATCTAAACCAACACTGGGGCCGACAAGTCTATCACATCGTGAATCCAGGGAATGAATCACAGGGCCGAGGCCCACATCGTCAAAATTTGGAATGAATCCAGGAAATGAATCCCAGGGCCGAGACCCACATCGTTAGAATTTGGAATAAATACCAGGGCTGAGGCCCACGTCGTCAGAATTTGGAATGAATCACAGGGCCGAGGCCCACATCGTCAGAATTTGGAATGAATCCCAAGGCCGAGGCCCACGTCATAAGAATTTGGAATGAATCCAGGGAATGAATCCCAGGGCCGAGGCCCAAGTAGTCATAATTTGGAATGAATCCCAGGGCTGAGGCGTACATCAGCATCAGTCTGGGGGCGAGGCCATATTAGCATCAGTAGCAGTCTTGCCGGGTATGGCACTCTGGGGGCGAGGCCCACATCATCATCAGATCAATTTTTCCAGGTAGGGCACTCATAGTATGGAGATACAACATCATTTCGGCCAGGTACGGCACTCCGGTTTGGAGATACAGCATCAGTTCTACCAGGTACTGCACTCCGGGTATGGAGAGGCAGCATCAGTTCTGCCAGGTACGGCACTCCGGGTATGGAGATACAGCATCAGTTCTGCCAGGTACGGCACTACAGGTATGGAGATGCAGCATCAGTTCTGCCAGGTACGGCACTCCGGGTATGGAGATACAACATCACTTCTACCAGGTACGGCACTCCGGGTATGGAGATACAGCATCAGTTCTACCAGATACGGCACTCCGGGTATGGAGATACAACATTAGTTCTGCCAGGTACGGCACTCCGGTATCGAGATACAGCATCAGTTCTGCCAGATACGACATTCAGACAACTACGACACTCTAGGTATAGAGACGCAACCGCGACGCCCTAGGTACGGGGTTTAGCACGCCGAGAATGGCACAACAACATCAACTCTACGACACTCTAGGTATGGAGACGCAACCGCGATGCCCTAGGTACGAGGTTAAGCACGCCGAGAATGGCACAACAACATCAACTCTGTGACACTCTAGGTATGGAGACGCAACCTCGACGCCCTAGGTACGGGGTTTAGCACGCCGAGAATGGCATAAAAACATCAACTCTGTGACACTCTAGGTATGGAGACGCAACCGCGACAACTTAGGTATGGGGTTTAGCACGCCAGGAATGGCACATCATCAAATCAGTTCGGGAACAAAGTCCACATGTGGTTCAGGAACAAAGTCCAGAGGTCGAGGCACCTCGCCATCACATTCAGTTCGGGAATAAAGCCCAGGGAATAAAGCGAAAAGGTGGTTCGGGAACAAAGCCCAGAGGTCGAGGCACCTCGCCATCCCATTCAGTTCGGGAAAAAAGCCCAGGGAACAAAGCCCAGGGAACAAAGCCAACAGATGGTTCGGGAACAAAGTCCAGAGGTCGAGGCACCTAGCCATCACATTCAACACCACGGGAACAATACCCACAATTCAGGGAACAAGACCCTCAATACAAATCGAGAACAATATCCACGGGAACAATACCCACAATTCAGGGAATAAGACCCACATGAACAAGACCTACAATTCATGGAACAAGACCCTCAACACAAATCGGGAACAAGACCCACAATTCAGGGAACAAGACCCTCAACTCAAATCGGGAACAAGACCCACAATTCAGGGAGCAAGACCCTCACTCAAATTGGGAACAAGACCCTCAACTAGAATCAGGAACAAGACGCACGGGAACAATACCCACAATTCAGGGAACAAGATCCTCAACTCAAATCGGGAACAAGACCCACAAATCAGGGAACAAGACCCTCAACTCGACTCACAATTCAGGGAATAAGACCCACAACTCATTTAGGGAACAAGACCCTCAGCTCACTTCAGGAACAAAACCCACTCGGTGGTTCGGGAACAAGACCTAGAGGTCAAAGCACCTCGCCATCAATCACAAATCAATTAGGGAACAAGACCCTCAGCTCACTTCGGGAACAAAACCCACTCGGTGGTTCGGGAACAAGGCCCAGAGGTCACAACACCTCGCCATCAATCTCAACTCAATTAGGGAACAGGACCCTCAGCTCACAATCGGGAACAAGACCCACAGCTCAATTAGGGAACAAGACCATTGGCTCACTTCGGGAACAAAACCCACTCGGTGGTTTGGAAATAAGACCTAGGGGTCACAGCACCTCGCAATCAATCTCATCATAATTCGGGAACAAGACCCTCATCACCTCACAGATGGTTCGGGAACAAAGCCCAGGGGTCGAAGCGCTTCGCCATCATATCAGTTCAGTTCGGTAGTGATTCCTATAGATCGCAGTATCTTGCAGGGATGAACCTCGAGGTCGCGGCACCTCACCACATCATCAAATTCTGTTCAGAGCAACAGGCAAACCATGTGACAGCTGGCGAGCCAGGTAAGTGAAAATACATTGCACGTACTTTGATAGGATTGTCATTGTCACATGTTAGACATTATGTCCCATAGCGTCACTGTTTGTAAATGATATTGTATTATTGTACAAAATTAACTATGTGATAATGAAATTGCCTTTTGCCGTTTTGTAATATTATTTACTTTGACTAATAAATGGCGAAAGTCCATATGATTAATACTGGATTGAGATGATATGAGACAGTATCAATCTATAAAAGTTTAATCATTAAATATCCCTAGTCGGAGTATTATCGAGATCGGACATCGATAATGCGGAATAGACTAGTATTGCGCTTGTGCACGTTGTGAGGGCACAACAGCATAGTTCTCATATATTTAAGTATTGGATACTTATGCAAGTGCAATAGGAGGTTTGTTTTACCGATGGTACGGAAAACAGCTTCGCTCTGGATAGACCACCCCGCGGAATCCCATTGGTAGTATGTCTGCGTGTCTATGGGAGGCCGCATCAGGGTAGGTGTATATGGTCTTAACCTGAGACTTACATCGCTAGTACTTGCGACAATCGGTAAACTTTGGTTTTGGTGGTTGGGGACCCTAACCGGTTCTGTGTACACCTCTTCTGGGTTATCGAGAATCGTAGTGTGCTGGATGTGATGTCAAGATGGAAGTATCGCTTCAGACATATGGAGGCGATGATCACGCAGGGCACAGAACTAGTACTCTATAAAAGGTTGCAACCGTCGGGACAATATGACTAGGTCAGGATTGTCTGATTTAAAGAGACTAGCTGCTTGATGTCCGATATATGTTTCGTACGGGGCAGACACATCTCCAGCCCCAGGCCTAGCATGTGATCATCCGATACTGGATCGATTTACGCAATACTACGGTATACTACGCCTGATACAGATCTTATATTCCTATTAGAATATTTCTGGAGAATTGGGTAGGCATGGCGCTTTGCTAGAAGCCAACCTTGTCTTGTGAATCGGTAAAGACGTAGTACGAGGTACGTACGTGTTCGGATTATCCGACGACCGTATTTACTGCAAAATATCCGGAGATCTCTTGGGTCGCTTCCTGAAGATTCACCTATGATATTTGATTCGAACTTAATTAATCTTGGATTAATTGCGGAGAACTTTATCTCGGATAAAGTGCCTTATTTAGAGAGAGAGAACGATTAATTTGGAATTAATCGATATAATTATTATATTCGATATAATAATCGAAATTCGATTTCGACGCGAAATTAAAATTAGATTTTAATTCGGGCGTACGAGTTAATTTAGAATTAATTCGTAAGCGACGTAAATAATAATTTCGCTAGGAGCGATTATTTATTTAAATCCGATTTAATTAACGTCGCGACGCTAGCTCGGTATTTCGGAAATATCGAACCCGAACGCGTGAGTGGACGTGGGCCCACTTTCATTGGGAAACGTGTGGGGCCCACATGACACTTGTCATTGATATGGCATTGCATGTTAATAGTGTACAAAACACTCTAAGGCATTGCATGGTGATAGTGTGCATTTCACTCAAAGGTTTTGCATGGAGTTTGAGTGTTTGACACTCTAAGCCATTGCATGGTTTATGTCATAGATTTTATTAATTTAATAAATTATAACATAATATAAATTGATTTTTGTTTGACAAAGATTATTAATTAAAGACTTTACAACAAAATTCTCTCTCTCTCTCAAATGCCGAGAACTCCATTGACAAGGGCAAGGAAGATTTGATCTTCCATTTCTCCATTTTTGCTAGCACAAGCAAGGGATCAAAAGAGGTGATAGGGAAACCATCAAAGAGCTTGGAATACAAGAGCTTGGAGCTTGGAGTCTTCTTCCTCCTCTTGGCCGAACCATCCATCACTTGGAGCTTCTACCATTTGATCATCTTCTTCTTCACAAGGCATTGTAAGTATGATTCCGCCATACTTCATGTTTAAATAATATTCTTTGTAGTATTTTACATGCTTAATCTTTCTTGGGACATATAATAGAAACCAACAATGGTATCATTGAGCTAGGTTTAAGCATGAAATACTTTAGGTTAAAATTTGGGTAAAATTGATTGAAGCATGTTCTTGTGAAATTTGATGAATGAGTATGCTTATATGTATGTTAAATGACATTATATGAAATCAATTTTATGAAAAATGCATTGGATGATTTTTCCCCAAAATTTTGACCTTGGCCGAATGGGTGTGTTAAATTGATTGAAGCATGTTCTTATGAAATTTGATTAATAAGTATGCTTACATGTGTATAACATGATGTTATATGGAATCAATTTTATGAAAAATGCATTGGATGATTTTTCCCCACCTTGGCCGAATGGCATGATGAATTGATATAAGCATGTTCTTATGAAATTTGATTAATAAGTATGCTTGCATGTGTATAACATGATGATATATGGAATCAATTCATGAAAAATGCATTGGATGATTTTTCCCCAAATCCATGCCTTGGCCGAATGTGTTTACTACTTGGAGTAGATTGAAATTTTTGTGTTTAAGATCATTAGATGACTTAGAACGTGTACGGGACGTAGATTAGTAATTCAATCGGATTGAAAAACAAATCGACACAAATAACTCACCTTGGCCGAATGTACAAGGACATGAAATGGAGTTGATTTTTGATAAAATTAATGTTGGACATTTAATTTGACAAATACATGATTAATAAATTAAATGGGTATTTTTGAAATATTTGGTTTAATATATAATCTTGGTATTACACTTTAATTAATTGGACTTTAATGTTTGGAATATTAAAATTAATTAATGGGCTTTAATAATTTAATTGGGCCTTATGGGCTTAAATTGGTTTTATGGCACTTAAGGGTGATTCCTTATTTGGGCTTGGCAATTGGGTTTGACCCACATTGACCAAAAGCCCAAGCCTTAATAAATCAATTCTAAGCCCATTTGACTTGAATTAAATTCAACATTGGATGTTAATTGGGCTTTGAGACCAATAGGATTAGATTTAGAATCTAAGTCTTTAAAGCATATTAAAAGTGTAAACATTTGATTTGGAATAAATAATTGGATTAGTATTGAATACGAATTGAATTAGATTTAATTAGTAGTTCGATATATTCGCGAATTCGTACTTTATGTACTTATTCTCAATCGAGTTGGACTCGCACAAAATCAAACCGTTGTTTGAACATTGGATGATCACATTAACAAAGACTAATTATTGGATTAGATTGGTTGTAAAAGCATGTCTTGTTTGAATATATATGTATGTGATGAATGAATAGTGTATATCGGATGGATATTAGAAGGGAAAGGGTAATTTTTAGAAATTATTGTAAATTTGGAATTTATTAATTGGACCTGCGTGTCCAGCCTTATCTCTTTATCTCTTTTGTATTCTCTTCTCACCTAATTCCCCTCAATGTAAATGAGGTTTCTCTTATTGTATTATGTAATTGTAGTTGTAGAATATGCTAGCGGGGAGAGGAAAGGGAGTTTTTTCTAGGAACAAGTTGTTTAAATATCCATCCGCTATCACTATTACTTTACTTTACGCGCTTTATGATGTTTTAGAAGCATGCTTAAGGGTATGATGATGAGACCTAACAAAGATAAATAAATTGGTTGCCAATTACGCGAAAATCCCTCAATTTATATTAAGCTAAATATCCTTCCATTGAATGGTTCTTGTTCAAGATCCGAAGTTGGCTTTGGTTTGTTTTTGACCAAAGTCAAGACCTTTGTCAACCTAGGATGTACTTGAATCATGAGAGTTTTGTTGCATATCGGTGTCTTGTCCAAATCGTGATTTTTATTGACCAAAGTCAAGGTCACTTTTTGTCCAACGACATTGATTACGAAACTTTCCTCGTCAATGGGTCTAGCTTAAACCGAATCATTAGGTTTGTTTTTTGGCCAAAGCCAAAGCCTAGTTTTGATTCGGAGGATATGGTTAGGAGAATGTATTGGATACATTGACATTATACATATGTTTCGGACTTGGATGTCCACCTAACCGGATCTAGGAATTGGATGAGATCCAATTGATCATGGAGATCTACCTATGTTAAATAGCATACAATTTTTTATTGGCCAAAGTCAAGGTTGTGTGTTATTTAACGGGATCCTAGCCCACTAGGAAATTAGATTTCCCGAGTTGTCTACAGAGGGTTAGAAACTTGAAGAAAATAGTGGGAGGCTATTATTGAATTTGCAATTTCGTTCAGATACTTAGCCTTACGCGTCTTTCAAAACATTCGTCAATATTTTAATTAGTTGGACTAATATATTGTTATTTTTATTTGTAACAGTTTGACTGTACCCAATACATCGTTGACTTTATAGTTGGACTATAGTTGTCAAGATGATTGGCAAAGGTAATATCCGTGACATTATCATGGGCGATAATGTCTTCAGAGGGACAAACTTTGCCGACTGGGAAATGAACCTCAAGATAGTGCTTGGGGCTGAGAGGATACTGTATACTATTCAGAGACCTCTCCCGCCTAAACCCACTGAGCCACTGGAGCTAGAGTTATGGAAAACTCATAGTGATGATTGTGACCAAGCTCAGTCAGTTATGCTAGCTGCAATGACCCAGCATTTCAGACGCCAGAATAGGGACTTGGATCCCTATAACATGATGGCAAGATTGCGTGATCTTCACCGCACTAATAAGCGGATGAAGAGGTACGAGCTAGTAAGGAAACTCTTCCGCTCCCGGATGACAGATGGCGCATCAGTTGAAGCCCACGGGGCTCAAATGATTGCCGATATTGATGAGTTGGCCAATATGGGAATAGTCTTGGAGGCTGAGCTGACTATAGATATGATCTTGCAGTCACTTCCTGATACTTAAACAAATCATAGTCAACTATAAGTTGATGGATACAGATGACACTCTTGGAGAGCTGTTATCTATCTTGAAGGAGTCCGAAAGGGAACTCCTAAAGGGGAGCAAGCGCGAGGCGCATTTTGCATCGACCTCTCATGCGCCAAAGGGTGGCCCCAAGGCAATTGGAGGTGCAAAGAAGAAGAAGTTCAAGAAAAAGGGCAAAGGCAAGTTGACATCTGCTTCTAGGAAGCCAAGGGACAAATCTCACGACATCTGCCTCAACTGCGGCAAGAGGGGTCACTGGAAACGTGACTGCCGAATGGGCAAGGGGCAGAAGGAGGATATCAAGGATGGCAAGGCTATCGCTTCTGGTATGTTTGTTATTGAGATAAATATGAATACTTCTAGTTTTAAAAATTGGATTTTTGATTCTGGGTTGTGGTGCTCATATTTGTACTGATGTGCAGGATCTGCAGGATAGCAGGGTGCTGGCATCCGGGGAGATGGATCTACGAGTTGGAAACGGAACACCAGTTGCTGTTTTGGCCGTAGGGACTTTTGTTTTAGTACTGCCCTCAGGGCATGAACTTAAACTTTTGAACTGTTATTTTGTACCTAGTTTAACTAGGAATATTATATCTGTATCCTTGTTAACCCAGCATGGTTACACTTTTGTATTCAGGAACACTGGGTGTTATTTATATAAAAATGATGCAGAAATTTGCACAGCTGTTGCAAATAACGGTCTTTATATTTTGAATATAAATGAATCTCCTAAAATGACAAACAAAAGGCTCAAAAGAAGTAATCTAAAAGATGAAGCTTATATGTGGCATTGTCGTCTGGGACACATCAACAAGACTCGCATATCCACACTTTCGAAGAGTGGGTACTTGGACGAATTTGATCCCAATTCATATGACGTCTGCGAATCTTGTCTTTTAGGCAAAATGCCTAAATCACCTTTTAGTGGTAAAGGTGAACGTGCCACAGAACTGTTGGCTCTCGTTCATACTGACGTATGCGGGCCCATGTCTAGCCAGGCTAGAGGTGGTTTTCACTACTTCGTAACCTTTACAGATGATGCATCTCGTTATGGTTATGTGTATCTTATGACACAAGTCGGAAACTTTTGAGAAATTCAAAGAGTTTCGACACGAAGTGGAGAAACAAACAGGGAAGAGTATCAAGACATTACGGTCAGACCGTGGTGGCGAGTACTTAAGTTATGAGTTTCAAGATTACTTGAAAGAATATGGTATTCTTTCACAGTGGACTCCTCCTGGAACACCGCAATTAAACGGTGTGTCCGAACGGAGAAACCGCACCTTGTTGGACATGGTGAGGTCAATGATGAGTCGCACTGAGCTACCAATATCCTTCTGGGGATACGCATTAAACAGTGCTATACTTATTTTGAATAAGGTACCGTCGAAGTCTGTTGAACAGACTCCATATGAGATATGGACAGGAAGGAAACCAGGTTTCTCTTTCCTAAAGATTTGGGGATGCTGGGCATATGTTAAACGTTTGGAAGGTACCAAACTTGAACCCAAATCTGATAAATGCCTTTTCGTTGGATATCCTAGGGAAACCAAAGGATATTACTTCTATCACCCACAAGAGAACAAAGTATTTGTTGCTCTACAAGCATTTTTCCTTGAGAAGGATTTTATAAATGCAGTGGTAAGTGGGAGGAAAGTAGAACTCGATGAAGATCGTAGTGATACTGTTCCTGGCAATGAATCAACGACGGAACAAGAACAGACCGTCCGGGATGAGTCTGTACCACAAACTTCACATACACAAGGACCGCGTAGGTCGGAGAGAGTCAGAACAATACCTGAGAGGTATGGGTTCCTGATCTCACCTCATATTGATATTAATCTTATTGAGGATAATGAGCCGGCTACGTATGAGGAAGCGATACAAAATATCGATTCCGCTTTATGGCAAGAAGCCATGAAGTCCGAGATGGATTCCATGTACGCCAACCAAGTTTGGACACTGGTTGATGCACCAGAAGGCGTAAAGCCTATTGGATGCAGATGGATCTTCAAGAAGAAGACCGACATGGATGGCAACATACAAACGTACAAAGCTAGGCTTGTAGCGAAGGGGTATCGTCAACAATATGGTATTGATTATGACGAAACCTTCTCACCCGTTGCCATGATTAAATCCATTCGGATAATGCTTGCAATAGCTGCATATTTCGACTTCGAGATATGGCAGATGGACGTTAAAACCGCTTTCCTTAACGGAAACCTTTTGGAGGATGTTTATATGCAACAGCCTGACGGTTTTATCGTACCTAGACTTGCAAACAAGGTTTGTAAGTTAAATCGATCCATTATGGATTGAAGCAAGCATCACGGTCATGGAATCAGCGTTTTGATGAGATCATAAAGGAATATGATTTCGTGCAAAACGCAGATGACCCTTGTGTATACAAGAAGGTTAGTGGGAGAGCACTTACTTTTATTGTCCTTTATGTCGACGACGTATTGCTTATAGGCAATGACATTCCCATGCTAACGTCGGTGAAAGCTTGGCTTTCATTAAAATTCTCCATGAAAGATCTGGGAGAAGCAGCCTTTATTCTTGGAATAAAGATCTACAGGGATAGATCTAGAAAGCTGCTTGGACTCTCCCAGAGTACATACATTGATAAAGTGTTGAAGAGATTCAACATGGAACAATCCAAGAGGGGATTGGTTCCAATGGCACGAGGTACCTCTCTGTCTAAGGACATGTGTCCTAAGACTCAGGAAGAGAGAGACCACATGAGTCGGATACCGTTCGCCTCGGCAGTCGGATCGATCATGTATGCCATGATATGTACACGACCTGATGTCTCATATGCTTTGAGCATGTGCAGTCGCTATCAGGCCGATCCAGGTGAAGGTCACTGGATAGCAGTTAAGAATATCCTTAAGTATCTTAAAAGAACTAAGGATGCTTTCTTAATTTATGGAGGTGGAGAACTTGCGTATCTGGGTATACCGATGCAAGTTTCCAAAACGACAAGGATGACTACAAGTCGCAATCCGGGTACATTTTTTGCTTGAATAACGGAGCAGTGAGCTGGAAATCTTCCAAGCAAGATACTGTTGCCGATTCAACAACAGAAGCGGAGTACATCGCTGCATCTGAAGCAGCAAAGGAGGCAGTTTGGATCCGAAAGTTCCTATCGGATTAGGAGTAGTTCCGTTAGCAGCTGAGCCCGTTCCATTGTATTGTGACAATAACGGGGCTATAGCACAGGCTAAGGAACCAAGGTCTCATCAAAGGTCCAAGCATGTTCTTCGACGTTACCATCTGATTCGTGAGATTATACATCGTGGCGATGTAAAGGTCGGAAGGTCCATCAGATGACAACATTGCAGATCCGCTGACGAAGGCTGTTCTTCAGCAAGTTTTTGAACGACACATACATAGTTCGGGTATTAGATGCTTGAGTGACTGGCTATAGGCCAAGTGGGAGATTGTTAGACATTATGTCCCATAGCGTCACTGTTTGTAAATGATATTGTATTATTGTACAAACAAATTAACTATGTGATAATGAAATGCCTTTTGCCGTTTTGTAATATTATTTACTTTGACTAATAAATGGCGAAAGTCCATATGATTAATACTGGATTGAGATGATATGAGACAGTATCAATCTATAAAAGTTTAATCATTAAATATCCCTAGTCGGAGTATTATCGAGATCGGACATCGATAATGCGGAATAGACTAGTATTGCGCTTGTGCACGTTGTGAGGGCACAACAGCATAGTTCTCATATATTTAAGTATTGGATACTTATGCAAGTGCAATAGGAGGTTGTGTTTTACCGATGGTACGGAAAACAGCTTCGCTCTGGATAGACCCCGCGGAATCCCATTGGTAGTATGTCTGCGTGTCTATGGGAGGCCGCATCAGGGTAGGTGTATATGGTCTTAACCTGAGACTTACATCTCGCTAGTACTTGCGACAATCGGTAAACTTTGGTTTTGGTGGTTGGGGACCCTAACCGGTTCTGTGTACACCTCTTCTGGGTTTATCGAGAATCGTAGTGTGCTGGATGTGATGTCAAGATGGAAGTATCGCTTCAGACATATGGAGGCGATGATCACGCAGGGCACAGAACTAGTACTCTATAAAAGGTTGCAACCGTCGGGACAATATGACTAGGTCAGGATTGTCTGATTTAAAGAGACTAGCTGCTTGATGTCCGATATATGTTTCGTACGGGGCAGACACATCTCCAGCCCCAGGCCTAGCATGTGATCATCCGATACTGGATCGATTTACGCAATACTACGGTATACTACGCCTGATACAGATCTTATATTCCTATTAGAATATTTCTGGAGAATTGGGTAGGCATGGCGCTTGCTAGAAGCCAACCTTGTCTTGTGAATCGGTAAAGACGTAGTACGAGGTACGTACGTGTTCGGATTATCCGACGACCGTATTTACTGCCAAAATATCCGGAGATCTCTTGGGTCGCTTCCTGAAGATTCACCTATGATATTTGATTCGAACTTAATTAATCTTGGATTAATTGCGGAGAAACTTTATCTCGGATAAAGTGCCTTATTTAGAGAGAGAGAACGATTAATTTGGAATTAATCGATATAATTATTATATTCGATATAATAATCGAAATTCGATTTCGACGCGAAATTAAAATTAGATTTTAATTCGGGCGTACGAGTTAATTTAGAATTAATTCGTAAGCGACGTAAATAATAATTTCGCTAGGAGCGATTATTTATTTAAATCCGATTTAATTAACGTCGCGACGCTAGCTCGGTATTTCGGAAATATCGAACCCGAACGCGTGAGTGGACGTGGGCCCACTTCATTGGGAAACGTGTGGGGCCACATGACACTTGTCATTGATATGGCATTGCATGTTAATAGTGTACAAAACACTCTAAGGCATTGCATGGTGATAGTGTGCATTTCACTCAAAGGTTTTGCATGGAGTTTGAGTGTTTGACACTCTAAGCCATTGCATGGTTTATGTCATAGATTTATTATTAATTTAATAAATTATAACATAAATATAAATTGATTTTTGTTTGACAAAGATTAATTAATTAAAGACTTTACACCAAAAATTCTCTCTTCTCTCTCAAATGCCGAGAACTCCTTGACAAGGGCAAGGAAGATTTGATCTTCCATTTCTCTCCATTTTTGCTAGCACAAGCAAGGGATCAAAAGAGGTGATAGGGAAACCATCAAAGAGCTTGGAATACAAGAGCTTGGAGCTTGGAGTCTTCTTCCTCCTCTTGGCCGAACCATCCATCACTTGGAGCTTCTACCATTGATCATCATCTTCTTCTTCACAAGGCATTGTAAGTATGATTCCGCCATACTTCATGTTTAAATATATATTCTTTGTAGTATTTTACATGCTTAATCTTTCTTGGGACATATATAGAAACCAACATCACACACTGCCTGCACAAGTCCCATCAAAGTGGGGGCGACTGTAGGCACTACATTTTTTGAATATAAGCCCGATGATTGAGTCTCGTATGAGACATACTCTTTATTTGTGAAAGTCGCAGAAACGATGTTGGAAGGGTAAATTGGAATTAGCATTTTGTCAGATTTAACTCGCTTGTTTCGCTTCGGTTCGTTTGTTGGACCTCTGTTTTTAAACACACCAAAAACAACCCCAATCCAAAATAATTAAAACATTTAAAATGCATGTCACAAATTAAATTAAAACCAATTAAATTAAATTAAAACACTGTCACATTAAATTCCTTTCCCAAATTAAAAGATTCAAATTAAATTCCATAATAACATTCATAATTAAAATAAATCTCATTCCTAATTTAATTAAATCACCTGCCAATTTAAATAAATCATATCATTAATAAAAAGAACAAATCAAATCAATTCCCCTAATTAAAGATTTTCTCTATCACATAATAATTAAATCTTCCCCATCAATACACAATCTCTTTTTCCTTCTCCAAAAAGGTAAACCCTCACCATTGGCCTATAAAAAGAAGCTTTAAACCAACTTTTCAAACCTGGCTCACTCTTACAAATGTACAAATCAAAACCCTAAATCCCTATCGGCCACTCTCTCTCGTTCACTCATTCGGCAGCCCTCCCTCACAAAACCTAGACACACGACCCTCCACACTCAAAGCCCTTTTTCACGTCCCACATCGCTAAGGAAGCAACAAGCCATCAAACACAAACCCTTAATTTGCCGCACCATCCACTGACCTGAAATAGCAGCGCATTTGCCCCACCAACCGACCAAATAACCCACTCATGCAGCCACAATAAACATTCACACATTACTGCCTCACGCCACCTGCCCCTACACACAGACGCCACCTACAACAAACCCACAAAAGGCCAGCGCACACACAGCAAATAAAAATCACATTCCCACCTTTCAAACCACTCACACACTCAACAAACAAACCTAGATACACAACCTTCTCACTCCTCACGGCCACATAAACTAACAGCCCACGTGAATCACCAACCGACACAACCAGCCTTTCATCGCATAAGACGCAGTAGGCCATTCACGCACCAAGAGCCCTCACACAGCCCCTTAGCCTTCACGTAAAACAGCAACCTAAACTGCCCTTGTTTACGCCACTCACAACAGCAACCTATACTGCCCTTATTCACACCAATTACCTCACAAAACGCCCATCCAGTAACCCAAAACTGCACTGTCCAAACTGCCGTAAATTACCACTGAAAACTCCCCAAAGCAGTGACAAAAACTGCCCCCAAATAACACCAGAAAACCGCAGCCCAAACCAGTCCAAATAACCACCAAAACAGTCCCTTAAACAACCAAAAATAGTAGCCTAAAAACAGCAGCGAAACGGAGTAAAAAACAGCAGCCCGAACAGCAAAACAGCGAGGAAATACGTTGAGTTGGTGAACCAAAAGAGTTGCAGATCATTCACCCTTCCAACGGACGTGTAACGCCCTTTCTTGAGACGACAAAAGAGGTTAGACCTGAGGGCACCCTTTTATTTATTATCTTTTGTTTCTTTATTTATTTTAATATTTTATATCGCATGAGAGTCATTTATTGGGGCATGATGTGAACTTTGGATGAGCGGAATGTGTGTTCCCTTTTGTTATATATTGGATGGAAACTCGAATGTAAATTCCGTAACCGAATCTGAAAGGACGGTAGTGTGGTTTGTACTCGGGATACAACGCCATGTCCCACTTAGAGACAAATATTTCATTTCATCCAAACTTATATTTGAGCATGATGTAGTTCATAGATTATTTTTTTATTATTTATTTTCAAAGCATGATTATGTTATTTTTTGCTGATAGTTCGTTTAGTTTATGTTATGTTTAAATAGTTATTTGTTTATTTTTGTTTAATGGTTCAACATGTTCGTTGTGTGATATTGTGTGTTTGCCGTTTAATGACTTACTTCCAAGCATGCAAACTTAGATTAGGAGTTACTTTGATGAATGCATATTAGATCTAAGTTATCCTTGAGCATATATGTTGAGTAGATTCGGTTAGTTTATTGCACAAATCATATCGTTACAAGTGACATAAGTAAGGGACCATTCTGAACCCAATGATTTGAGGTCTTCCCTTGCGAGGGGTGAGTGCGGCCTTAAATCTTTGTCCCGGTTCACACCGGGTGGCGACTCTATGTTATTTTGTACTCCCAACTAGGCTGCGAGCCTAGAACAGCGTTGTCAAGTTCTGTGTCATACAGTCTCAAAGCCCGATTAACGTCTAACGTTTATTTAATTAAAGTCCAATGGGCTTTTAATTAATTTCTTTAAGGCGTGGACTTTTGGTCAACTTTAAGGCGTGGACTTTTGGTCAACTAGGGTCGAACCCAATAACCAAAGTTCAATCCGGGAGTTACCCCATAAGCACAAAAATCAATTTAGGCCCAATTAAACTTTAAAGGTCCATTAAGTCGCATTTGGGCTTTATGGAGGCGGGTTTGGACCTAATTGGATCCAACCAATTTAGCCTAAACCCAACTTGGTACAACCAAGCCCAATAAGCCCATTTACAACATAACAAGCCCAAATCTAATTTAAGGCCCAACATAATTAAATTACAAAAATTCCAAATTCCCAATTTAATTACATAAGTGTATTACACAATTAATTACCCAAATCAATATTTCCAAAATACGAATTCGCCTAATTTCATGCTCATTTACATCAATTAGTGTCCAACACATTTTATCAAAAAATCAAACCCAACATGCTTAAGGCTCTCGGCAATTGAAGGGGATTTTGTGTCCGATTCGGTTCAATCCATTAATTCCACAATCAACATTAAATCAACATTCTAAATCGTTTCAAGTCATCCAATGATCAACAAAACAAAAATCACCAAGAATTTAGGGCTCTAAACTCTCGGCTTTTAGGGTTTATTATGCCAAATTACAAATCCAATCCAATTGAATCAAATTCAACATTAAATCAATATCCCCAAATGATTTCCAACTCATCCAATGAATCAAATCAAAATACCAAGACATAGAGTTCATGTCATTTTCGGCCAAGCCTTCCAAAATTGGGGAAATTTGTTCCAAACACAATTTCTTCAATTCATCTAATCAATCGTTAATTAAACATCAATTAAGCATACTAATTCATCCAATTTCATTATACATGCTCAAAATCAATTTTGCCCAATTTTAACCCTAAATCAATTTCATGCTCAATATTAGCTCAAGATACCATTGTTGTATTCTCTAAGGTCCAAGGATCATTATCAAGCAATGAAAACAAGTGAATACAACAAAGGAGAATGGCGGAATCATACTCACATCGAACGGATTGGATGTTACGAAGAACAAAAAAAAATTATGCTCCCTCCTTGTGCTTTCGGCAGTGGATGGGTGAATCAAGCTCCAAGCTTCCTTGTTTAATCATTCCATACACACAGGTGGGTTTCCCTATCACCTACGGATGACTCTGGAGTGTGCTAGCACCAATATTTTGCAACAAAATCATTGTTTCTCTTCTTTCACTGCTCACGGCAGTGAGTAAACCAGAAGCAAGAACACAGCCCTAGTTGGGCGAGAGAGAAGAAGAAATATGTAAAGAGAAATAATGATTTGATTGGTAAGAAAAATGTATCATATACACCTTTTTTAATTTTCCAAAATCATTTACCATTTTCTATTTCCAAAAGTCAAATGGTATAAAGTTTTCCCAACCACTCTATCACTATTCACATCATTCAATCAAGTTTTCAAGTCACATCACTCAAAGTTACAAGTGATTTGACGCTTGATGTGACTAGCGATTTGACGCTTGATGTGACTTGCGTGCCGCACTCGAATTTGAAATGCGAATGCACTCGCAAACACTCTCGGGCTCGGGTTTGCTAATTCCAAATTAACAAATTTTTCGTTGCGACGTCATTAAATGATTATCCCTAGTGAAATCACTATTCACGTCGCTAACGAATTAATTCTAAATAACCTCGTTCGCCCGAATTAAAATCTAATTTTAATTCCACGTCGAAATCCAATTTCTTTAATATATCGAATATATTAATTAATCGATTAATTCCAAATTAATCGTTATCTCTCTTAAATGATACTTTATCCCAGATAAAATATCTCTGTAATTAATCCCAGATTAATTTTCTCTCTCATCTAATTAATCCCATATTAATTAAAAGTGCGAGTCATACGTCATCGTGAATCTTCGGGAAGCGACCCATGAGATCCCCGGATATGTTGGCAGTAAATACGGTCATCAGACTATCCGAACACGTAAGTACCTCGTACTCGTTTATACCGATTTACAAGACAAGGTTGGCTTCTAGCAAAGCGCCATGCCTACCCAATTTTCCAGAAACATGCTTACAGGAATAAACGATCTATATCAGGCATAGTATACATAGTATTGCGTATGTCGATCCAGTATCGGATGATCACGTGCTAGGCTTGGGGCTGGAATTGTGTCTGCCCCGTATGAAGCACATGTCGGATGTCTGGTGACTAGTCTCTATAATCGGATAAACCTGACCTTGTCATTTTATCCCGATAGCTGCAGCATTTAAGAGTACCAGTCCCGTATCCTACGTGACCATCATCTCCACTATGACTGGAGTGATACTTCCGTCTTGACATCACACACCCACACACTACGATTCTCGATATACCCAGAAGAGGTGTACCCAGAAACCGGTTAAAGCCCTGGATGACCAAAACCAAAGTATATTGATTGTCGCAAGTATTAGCGGTGCAAGTCTCAGGTTAAGACCAAATACACCTACCCTGATTTTGGACTTCCATAGACACATAGTCATACTACCAATGGAATTCTGAGGGGGTCTATCCAGAGCGAAGCTGTTTCCCGTACCATCGGTAAAACACAACTTCCAATTACACTTGCATGAGTATCATATACCCAAATATATGAGAACTATGACGTTATGCCCTCACAACGCGCACAAGTGTAATACTAGTCTTTTATGTATTTATCGATGTCTGATCTCGATAATACTCTGACTAGGGATATTTAATGATTTATCCTTCGTGGACTGATATTGTCTCATATCATTCTCAATCCAGGAACAAATCATATGGACCTCCTATCATTTATACATCTAGCTGATCTAATCACAAATGATAAGAGAGCAATCTCCTTTGTCACATAGTTAATTTGTACAACAACACTGTGATCTGTACAAATAGTGACGCTATGGGTCATAATTGTCCAACAGTAGATGCACCTGAAGGGATAAAACCAATAGGCTGTAAGTGGATTTACAAGGGTAAAACTGATGTAGAAGGCAACATCCAAACCTATAAGGCTAGGTTGGTGGCGAAAGGTTATAGACAAATCCAAGGATTGACTATCAAAAAACCTTCTCGCCTATTGCAATGATAAAGTCCATTCGAATTTTACTGGCACTAGCTACACACTTTAATTATGAGATTTGGCAGATAGATTCGTCAAATAACTTTCCTTAATGGGAACCTCATAGAGGAGTCTATATGACATAACCTGAGGGGTTTGCATCTAATGATGATCATAAAAAGTGTGCAAGCTTAAACGATCCATTTATGGACTCAAGCAAGCCTTCATAAGTTGGATATACGTTTGATGAGACAATCAAAGAATTTGACTTCAAAAAAATATAGATGAGCCTTGTGTTTTACAGGAAAAGTAGTGAGAGTGCTGTTGTCTTTCTTGTATTATATGTCGATGACATATAATCATCGGAATGATATTCCCATGATGCAAGCCACCAAGCAATGGTTATCTCAGAATTTCTCCATGAAAGATTTAGGAGAAGTAGCCTACATCCTCCATTAAGATCTACCGAATAGATCTAAGAGGTTGTTAGGACTTTCTCAATATACGTACATTGAAATTTTTGAAAAGATTCAAAATGGAATATTCCAAAAGAGGTATTTTACCTACTTATCATGGAATCAAATTATCTAAGAAATAATGTCCACATATTCCTTCAGATAGGGAGTGTATGAGTAGGATCCTTTATGCTTCAGAAATAGGATCGATCATGTACGCCATGCTATGTACAAGACCTGATGTCTCTTATGATCTTAGCATAACGAGCAGATATCAGGCAAATCCTGGTTAGCAATACTGGGCAGCTGTCAAAAGAATCCTCAAGTATCTGAGAAGAACTAAGGATTTGTTTTTGACATACGGAGATTGTTTTGAGATGAAAGTCATTGGTTACTGTGATGTGAGCTTTCAGAACGATAGGGATGGCAGCATATTGCAAATAGGATATCTGTTTACTTTAAATAGTTGTGCTGTAAGTTGGAAAAGCTCAAAGCAATCAGCTACAGCGGACTCCACCACTGAAGCTGAGTATATTGCAGCATCTGAGGCAGCTAAAGAAGCAGTCTCGATAAAGAAGTTCATCACGGAACTGGAAGTGCTTCCCGTGATAAATAATGGTGTCACGATGTACTGTGACAACACGGGTGCCATTGCTCAATCAAAGGAACCAATGTCCCACCAGAAATCCAAGCATGTACTCAGGCGATTTCATCTCATCATGGAGATTGTTGAGAGAAAAGAAGTTATTATAGAGAAAATACCCACAGAAGATAATCTTACAGATTCTCTGACCAAAGGGCTGACTCAACAAAATCATGATAGGCACACCCGAGAGTATGGTGTCCATATTCATACTAGTTGGCTATAATGCAAGTGGGAGATTGTTAGGGATATGCCCTATACCCAACTTGTGGATGGGCTATATGTACATGTATTTGTAATATTTTCATTAATTAATAAATTGGCAATCTTTGTTATACGTGTCTTACATAACTTATATGAATCATCAAACACTATAATAAAGCCATTGGAGTAATAAGATGATGGCTTCCACACCTTATGAGAATCATTACTCTTAAACATTCCTAGTCATAGTTTTGTGAATAATCTGGGCGTTCACAAAGCGGAGAGACTAGCATGATGATATAATTCGCCCTTAAGTGGGGTAGCCGATCTCATAGGCTACTAGCGGAGATCCATCCGCTTGGTGTATCACATGGATGCATGAGTTGCTCTTGTCCATCAAACTGACCACCGAAAGTTTTCATATGTAGTGTTTATCCCATGTGTCTGTGAGAACTTTCATGTATCGATTATATGACTAGTCATTTGACTTGAGGTCTTTACAATCTTATGTGTGAATCAAATAACTTTGACATTCTCCTTCCCAGTTCAAAAGATCCGATCATAAGGGTATGATTGGGTCATTTATTGAAACATATGAAGTTTGTAAAGATACAACAGAGAATTGCAACTCTCTCGGATAATATTTTCTTATAAGAGTAGTATTCCAGTTCGCGGGTTGATATTTGTGATCAGTGGTTGAAACTGTGGCCACAGCAGAAGAATCATGTGAGATTATTGGGTTAGCACGATTCATGACACTATCAACATCATACCTTTGACCATATGGGTAGACATTTTCCGTACCCTAGGTCAATAGGTGGGGATACAGTGAGGTGATGGACCGTATCATATATAAATCGCATACAGAATGGGTATATATATCTTTCCTTCTTTTTTAGGGGCCTTGGCATGTTGCTAGATGTCAACCTTGGTTATTGAAATCGAGCGACCATCTGATCGGAGGATAATTTATGTTCGATTAAATTATCAAGATTCATTTCATGTCCAACTTGAGGGGAACCCAAAAGGTCACACACAACAAAGTCGAAATCAAAGGTTAACAGTGCACAATACAAATATAACAACATATATGATTGCTGTAGGAATTGTTCATAAATGGTTCAATGTGTTTAATTATAGAAAATATCATTTATGAGGTTCCATAGTGGCTTAGGGATTGATGAATGACAGTAAGGGCACTTTGGGAATTGGAATTAAAAAATTTACTATTCATGTGAATAGTAATTTTTTTTTTGTTATTTGTTTTGAATTCCATTTCTGCCCAAACTCTTATTAGGGTTTTATAATCTCATTAAACCACTAAATTAAGATCCAATGGCTACGATTAAATTAGCTATTATCCCACATCAGATTCTTAATTAATTTTGTTGTCTTTGGAGGACTATATAAACGCAAAGAATTCTTCACAAATTGTTTACACCAAAACCTTTCATATTGTGGGAACACAAACAGGGGAACGCATGCTGTCACGGGCTCGCGGCCCGGTTGGGAGTACGGAGTAGCCTGTGGGGGACTAAACCGGAGAATAATGGAGTCGCCACCCGGTGTGAACCAGGACAAAGATTTAAGGCCGCACTCACCCCTCGCAAGGGAAGACCTCAAACCGTTGGGTTCGGAATGGTCCCTTACTTACGCCACTTGTAATAAAATAATTTGTGCAATAATATAACCAAGCCTAAGCAACATATTTCCAAGGGTAATTTACTCTTAAGTTCGCATGCATAGGTACAAAGCTCATATCTAAGTTTACACATAACACATTAAAAGTGCTTTAAACGGAGGTCCAACAAGTGTGCCTGAAGCTAAACAAGTGAATAAAATTCTAATGAAACACCGATTCCCTTCCGACGACTGTTTCCCGCAATATCCTTAACCAAAAAGGTAGTGCCTCCAACTGAGACTCATCATCGGGTTTCACAAGCAAAAATACAGTGCCTACAATCCCCCCAACTTTGATGGGACTTGTGCAGTGTGTGACTTTGAACAATCCTATCAAAGTTATGCAATGTATTTTCACTTATCTGGCTCATTTGCTGCCTCGAGTTGAGTTGGTGCTGCAGTGGACCTCGATCCTGGGACGCATCCCAATAACTGCAACCGACAACGGGGGCACCTCGACCTTGGGACGCATCCTGATACCGCTGGAAATGAGGGCCTCACCCTCGAACATATGATGTAGTGGGCCATCGACCCTGGGATGCATCCCGGAACTACAACTGATGATGCAGTGGGCCCTCAACCCTGGGACGCATCCCGGAACTGCAACTGACAACAGGGGCACCCCGAGCCTGGGAGGCATCCCGGAACTGCTGACGATGTGGGCCTCGCCCTCGGGCTGATATGGGCCTCGCCCCCAAGCTGAGATGATGTGGGGCCTCACCCCCAAGCTGATATGGGCCTCGCCCCCGAGCTGACATGGTGTGGGGCCCCGCCCCCGAGTCGATATGGCCTCGCCTCCTGGGACTTATCCCTGAAACTGAAGCTGCGCTGACGCTGCTTGGCACATTTCTGCCGCTTTCTCCTTTCTTCGAACCTGCGAACACAAAACAAAAATAAACACGAAGAGAATGCAATGTTACATGTATGCATGAATGATTTTCTTATTCGGTTGGGTTAGGTCTTCTGCCAATTTCCTTGGTGACTGCTCGGTCTTCTCCCCCTCAGGCAAAATACTGTTTCAATCTGTCTACGTTGATCGGCTCGGTGAACTCATTCCATTCCAAGTCTGACAGTCTCACTGCTCCATTTCCCAGTAATTTATGCACTATGTAAGGTCCTTCCCAGTTAGGTTTGAACTTTCCTCTCGGATCTGTCGTCGACGACCTTGATTGCTTAAGTACCAAATCACCCTTTCTGATCTTGATGGGGCGTACTTTCTTGTTGAATGCTCGGGCTAGTCTCTTTTGATACAACTGCATGTGATACAAAGACTTAGTTCTCTTCTCATCCAGTAGTGCTAACTGATCAAACCTCTATGCGGCCCACTCTTGTTCCGGTAATTCTGCCTCTGCTAATACACTCATAGACTATTTTTCCACTTCTACTGACAATACTGCTTCCAGCCCATAGACCAAAGAGTAATGTGTGGCCCATGTTGCTGTTCTTACTGATGTTCTGTACCCCCATAAAGCATATGGTAGTTTCTCGGCCCAATCTCTGCAGTTCTCTGTCATCTTGGCTAAAATCGTCTTTATAGTCTTGTTGGCTGCCTCAACTGCCCCATTTGCCTGCGGTCTGTACGGTGATGACTTGTGGTGGCCTATCCCATATTTCTGTAACATTGCCTTCGTCTCTCCTTGAAACTGAACTCTTTTGTCTGTCACTACATGATGCGGTATACCATACCGAAAAATGAGGTTCCGAGCTATAAACTTTGCCATTTGTTTTGCTTTAACATTGCGGAATGATTCGGCTTCCACCCACTTCGAGAAGTAATCTATTGCCACTACTATGAAGCGATGCCCATTCGATGCATTCGGTCGAATTTCTCCAATCATATCAATTCCACATGCTGAGAAAGGCCATGGCTCTGACAACCCGTGCAACTCTGTGTGCGGCAAGTGATTCAAATTACCGTGTGCTTGACAATCATGACAGTTCTTTACCATCTTCGCGCAGTCTGTTTCCATGGTTGACCAATAAAACCTTGTCTCACTATCTTGCGGGTCAGATTCAACACATTCATGTGCGGACCACATACCCCGGCATGTATTTCTTCCATTACCTGCTGAGCCACTTCTTTTCTCACACACTTCAACTGAATACCGTTTGCTTGCCTCTTGTACAGTTCCCCTTTCAAAATCACATAGTGGGAAGCTAATCTCTGAATGGCTATTTAGTCTTTTCTGCCTGCTCCCTCTGGGAGTTCTCCATGTTCCAGGTACCTCTGAATGTCATAATACCAATGTTTACCGTCATCGACCTTTATTTCCAGAATTCTCTCTATCTCATAACATGTATGTTTCCTGTCGTCAGTATCAACGATCTCATCACTAACTTTTCTGGATTTTCCCAAGTCACTGCAAGTGTAGCCAATGCATCTGCCATCTGATTCTCTTCTCTTGGCAAGTGCTAAAACTTACAATCAGGGATAACATGTGCCAACTTTCTGAGGTGAAAAGGTAAGGTTTCAACCGTTCTTCTTTCAATTCACATTCTCCTCGCATCTGTTGGACTACCAACATAGAATCTCCGTAGACTTCCACACTCTCGGCCTTCAAGGCTATTAATGCAGTCAAACCAAAAGCACATGATTCATACTCGGCCATGTTATTTGTTACTCTGAATGTCAACCTCTTGGCCAAAGGCAAGGTCTCTCCCTCGGGGGTCACTATCATGATCCCAATTCCGACTCCCTTGTAATTTACTGCTCCGTCAAAATACATCTTCCATCTCTAAACTGTTATTGCTTGGATCTCTTCATCTGGAAATTCAAACTTATATTGATCCCCATCAACAGGTTGCAATGCCAGAAACTCTGCTACTGCTCGCCCTTTGATCACTTTGGAGGTGAGATACTCAATGTCGAACTCTGTCAGCAATACTAACCACCTGCCCAATTTCCCCACTAGCGAAGGCACTGAATGCAGATACTTCAGAGGATTCTCCTTTGCCACTACCTGGATCTTATAAGACTGAAAATAATGCCGCAATTTTCTGGAAGCCCGTACCACTGCAAGACAGATCTTCTCGACTTCCTGATATCGAGCCTCATATGGGAGCATCTTGTTACTCATATAATAGACTGCATGTTCTACCCCCGTCTCATCTGCCTATACCATCATTGCCCCCAGTGCTTCTGATTCTATGGCCAAGTACAATATCAAAGGTCTGCCCCGTCTCGGAGGTTTCAACACATAAGGCTTTACCAAGTACTCTTTGATCTTGTCGAAGGCTGCTTGACACTGCTCATTCCACTTTACCGGCTGATCTTTTCTCAACAGTTTGAAGATAGGCTCACATACTGACGTCAACTTGGGGATGAACCGACTGATGTACTGAATCTTCCCTAGGAATGCTTCGACTTCTTTATCAGTCTTTGGTGCTAGCATTTCTGTGATTGCTTTGATTTTCTCAGAATCTACCTCTATTCCGCCCATTCCCACTGTATGGCCAAGCAATTTCCCTGATGTCACCCCAAACACACATTTCTTGGGATTTAGCCGCATGTTGTATTTGTCAACTCTCTGATGGAACCTTTCTAGTGCTTCAATATGCCCAACTCTTGTCTTTGATTTCACCATCATGTCATCCAAATATACCTCAATCTCTTTGTGCATCAAATCTTGGAACAATGTGGTGGCCATCTGCTGATAAGTAGCTCCCGTATTCTTGAGCCCAAATGGCAACACCTTATAATAATAAGTACCCCACTCGGTGACAAAGGCAGTCTTGTGTTTATCTTCCTCAGCCATAAGAACCTGATTGTAACCTGAAAACCCATCTGTAAATGAATACATAGCAGATAAAGCCGCACTATCAACCAATATGTCTATATGCGGTAGAGGAAAATCATCTTTCGGGCAAGCTTTGTTGAGATCTCTGTAGTCCACACACATTCTGACTTTCCCGTCCTTATTTGGCACTGGCACAATATTTGCTAACCATTTAGGATAATTTACCCCTTCTAGGAACCCCACATCTAACTGTTTCTTAACTTCCTCTCTGACTTTCTCAGCCCTTTCTGGTCTCATCCGTCAGAGTTTCTATTTTACTAACCTCATATTCGGATAAGTTGGTATTGTGTGATGGGCAATGTTTTTGTCTACCCCAGGCATGTCCTCATAAGACCAAGCAAAATCCTTGGCATATCTGCCCAATACTTCTTCTAATTTCTCCCTCTCTTCGGAGGTAACTTCACTTGCAATCAGAATTTCCTTGGGGTTCTCAAGTGTACCCAAGTTAAATACAGTAGTTTTGGCCGAACTGATATCAAATATGCTTGATTCGTGCAGAGTAAATGGAAATGACTCAGACAAGTAAGCAAAAGAAATGTCTTTATTATTGGATAATGCGGAAGTACATTCAAACAAATCAGGAAGGTAAATGTTGTTCATCATCTATAGACACTTCTTCATCTGCAACCAGGTTTTCCTCAAGCTTTTTGTCCTCTCCCAGAGTCAGGCTCTCCAACTTCATCAATTCTTCTTCCCAATTCTCTGCTTCCACAACTTCTTTAGTCAGCGGTTTATCACCCAACAAATCCTGGAAGATCTCAAATCCAGGTACCACAATCCCATTAACTTCTATCGGTTCAGGTTCCCCTTGGTATCCCGAAGCCTTCACAAAACATTCCATTAGTTTCAGACCCTTCTTCTTAACCTTCGGCTTTTCTTCATCAGATGTGTATCCCAAACCCTTCCGAGTAGTCTGTCCTATGAAATCTGGCAATTTTGAACCTTCACCCGGCTCAAACTTCATTTTTTTCATGATCCTAGCCACCCTAGGATCCACCCATTCCTCAAAAGTTGCTAACACCTGAAACCTCGTGAAAGGTTATATCTCCAAGGTAGCCACATCATTATCTATCTCAGCTCAGATGGTAACAATCTCTCCCTCATACGGGAACTTAATCATCTGATGTAAAGTGGAAGGCACGCCCCCAAGTTTGTCAAACCAAGGCCTTCCTAACAACAAGGCAAAAGTGGCTGGGATGTCTAGCAATGTAAACTCAACTTCGTCCTCAATAGGACCAACCTTGACCGCTGCTACAAATGTACCCTCAACCCCTCGCTTACTGTCATCATAAGCTTTGATGGTCATATTGGAGGGGTCCAAATCCGTTGCTTTCATACCCAGCTTTGCCAAAATCTTCAACGGGCACACATTAATGGATGAGCCGTCATCCACCATCACACAAGAGGTCCTTTTTGTTGGACAGTTATGACCCATATCGTCACTGTTTGTAAAAGACATTATGTTTTGTACAAAATTAACTATGTTGTAATGAAATTTCCTTTTACCGTTTTGTAATTTATTTACTTTGTAATTTGAATGGTAAAAGTCCTTATGATTAAATCCGGATTGAGATGATATGAGACATTATCAATTCATAAAGGTTTAATCATTAAATATCCCTAGTCGTAGTATTATCGAGATTGGACATCGATAATGTGGAATAGACTAGTATTGCACTTGTGTGCGTTGTGAGGGCATAAGGGCATAGTTCTCATATATTTAAGTATTGGATACTTATGCAAGTGCGAAAGGAGGTTGTGTTTTACCGATGATACGAAAAACAGCTTCGCCCTGGATAGACCCCGCAGAATCCCATTGGTAGGATGTATATGTGTCTATGGGAGTCCGCTTCAAGGTAGGTGTATTTGGTCTTAACCTGAGACTTGCATCGCTAGTACTTGCGACAATCTGTAAACTTTGGTTTTGGTCATCCAGGGCTTTAACAGGTTCTGTGTACGCCTCTTCTGGGTTTATTGAGAATCGTAGTGTATTGGATGTGATGTCAAGACGGAAGTATCACTTCAGACATATGGAGATGATGATCACGCATGGATTCAGAACTGGTTCTCTATTTTGTTGCAACCATCGGGATAATATGACAAGGTCATGATTATCTGATTCCAAGAGACTAGTTGCTGATATCCGATATGTGCTTCGTACGGGGCAGACACTATTTCAGCCCCAGGCCTTGCACGTGACATCTGATACTGGATCACAATACACAATACTACGGTATACTACTCCTTATATAGATCGTATATTCCAATAAGAATATTTCAAGAGAATTGGGTAGGCATGGCGCTTTGCTAGAAGCCAACCTTGTCTCGTAAATCGGTAAAAACATAGTACGAGTTACGCACGTGTTCGGATAGTCCGACGATCGTATTTACTGCCAACATATCCAGGGATCTCTTGGGTCGCTTCCCGAAGATTCACCGATGACGTATGATCCAAGCATAATTAATCTGGGATTAATTGCGGAGACACTTCATCTTGGATAAAGTACTATTTGAAGAGACAGAAAGATTAATTTGGAATTAATCGACAAAATAATATATTCGATATATTAAACGAAATTGGATTTTGACGCGGAATTAAAATTAGATTTTAATTCGGGCAAACGAGTTAATTTAGAATTAATTCGTTAGCCATGTGAATAGTAATTTCGTTAGGCTTAATTATTTAATTACGTCGCGACGGAAGTTTGTTAATTTTTAATTAGTGAAACCGAGCCCGGAGGTGTTTGCGGGCCCACTCGCGTTTTGAATTCGAGCGGGGCCCACAAGTCACATCGCGAGTCACATCAATTGTCATTGATTAGTGATAGATGTCAAAACTTTGAGTGACATCTTGTCACTATTCATGATGCAAGTAGTTGAGGCCATTTATTGCAAATTTGGAGCAAAAATGCTTTTGACTTTTTGGTTAACCTAATACCGTATTTGGTATTTCTTTTTCTTATTCTCTTTCACGGTTTTAGAAGCCAAGAAATAAGAAAAGAAAAATCTCTCCTCTCTCTCCCCCAAATAGCTGAAACGAGTGACCATTTTCTTTCATTTTGCCGTGAGTTCCATTGAAGGATGTACAAAGGATTTTGTTGCAAAATCTTCCTTTGAGCTAGCACTCTTCAAGGGATCATACAAGGTGATTAAGGAAACCTATTCAAGATCTTGGGAAGACAAAAACAAAGCTTGTAGCATTGTGGATTGCCTTGGCCGAATCTTGGACTGCTTGGAAGAAGAAATTTCGTTCATCAACAAATCTAAATTCAATCGTTGTAAGTATGTTTCCGCCATATTTCTTCGTTATTCATTCGCATTTCTTTTGTTCATTTTGATCTTGGGACTAATTATAGAAACCAACAATGGTATATTTGAGCCTTAAATGAGCATGAAATGTGTTAGGGTGAAATTTGGGGAAAATCCATGTGAGCATGATTTGGTTATATTGAATGGTTGAGCATGCTTGTATGTTGATGAAATGAGATGTGATTGGATCAATTTCAACAAATTATGATTGGATCAAAATTTCCCCCACCATGAGGATTGGCCGAATGTGTCTACTACCCTAGGCTCTTGGAAAATTTTGTTTTGATGATCATTGGATGAGTTGTTATGAATGAAAAGTCGATTTGTAATTTGATCGGATTGAAAAATGAAATCGGACATAAAAACCTTACCTTGGCCGAGAGCTATTTGGCATGTATGGACTTGATTTTTGATTCAAAAATTGTTGGACAATAATTGGACAATTAGATACATAATTAATTGGTTAAATTGTATTTTGGAAATATTGATTTAGTTAATTAATTGATGTATTACACTATAACCTACTAAGTTATAAAAAAATTTGGAATTTTTTAAATTTGGTTAATGGGCTTAATTTTGAATTGGGCTTGAAATTTTTATATTTTGGCCTAAATCATTCCATTAAGTCCAAATGTAATAAATGGGCTTTAAAGTTTAATTGGGCCTTATGGGCTTGATATTGGTTTTATGGAAAATGAGGGTGATACTTTACTTGGGCTTGGTAATTGGGTTTGACCCATATTGACCAAAGCCCATGCCTTATAAAATAAATTGAAAGCCCATCGGACTTTAATTAAACAAACATTGGATGTTAGTTGGGCTTTGAGACCCGATAGGATTAGATTTGAAATCTTTAATTCGGGCTAACGAATTGATTTAGAATTAATTCGCAAGCGATGTGAATAGTAATTTTGCTAGGCATGATTATTTGATTTAATTACGACGCAACGGAAAACTCGTTAATTCGGAATTAACGAAACCGAGCCCGGAATATGTTTGTGACGCCACTCCGATTTTGAATCAAGTGCGGCCGCAAGTCACATCGCGAGTCACATCACTTTTCACTTTAGTGATAGATGTCTATGTCACCTTTTTGGTGAGTGACATGCAGTCATTATTCCTGAAAGAAGTGGTTGTGGGCATTTAATGAGATTTTGGAGCCAAAATTTTGGTTTGACTTTTGAAGTATATACCAAATATTTGGTAATTGATTTTAGGTAATTGTTTTTATAAAACAAGAACACAAAATCAAAGCAAAAACTCTCTCTCCCAAAACCAGCAAAACCGTGACTCTCCAAGGAAGAAAGGAAATCATTTTCTTTCTTCCATCTTGCTAGCACATTAGAGAATCAATACAAGGTGAAATGGAAACCGAACTAAGAGATTGGGATCCATTTGAAGCTTGAAGCTTGTAGAACATCTTCAACAAATCCACCTTGGCCGAGAGCTTCTAGCAAGGAGTGAAAGTTTTGTTGATCATCACATCCAAAAGCCGTTCAATGTAAGTGTGTTTCCGCCATTCTTCGTTGCGTATTCATTCTATTTCTATGATTATATTGATCTTGGGACCACCCTAGAAACCAAAAAATATTAGGTCAAGTGAGTGGGAAATAGTGATAAATTTACCACTCATCACACCCCTAAACCTAACATTTTGCTAGTCCTCGAGCAAAACAGAAAAAAAAAATAACATAAATAAATTAAACTACGCCACTTTCGTAGGGATCACGGTTGCATTAAGCGTATGCAACAAGCCTTTAAACCCCTATGTGTCCCTAGTGGATGAGTTGTAGTCTCGTGAGGGCTTAGAGCAACGATACCTACAAACATTTTACAAAAGTAAGAAGATAGTAAAACTAATGCACAAAAAAAAAAGACAAGAGAAAAGAGAATAAAGAAGTTAGTGACTAATCAGGTGAAACTTCTACTACAAGTTACTAGTTGTTTTCTCTCTTTCTAAATTACCGAATAAGTAAATTCTCCGATTGTAATTACCATTCTCCATATACACAGCCAACAAAATATTAATCAACTCATTTTGACCACAATAATCACAAGTGAGTTGAGGAGAGAGTAACATTTTTGTCCTAAAGTTTTATCAGAATTCACACCATTTTGTAGCAATGGAATATTTTTTCTGATTTTTCTTATTTTTTTTATATCCCATCGTTTTTTATTGATGCTTCTTCCAATTAAACTAGAGCACTGAATATTACAAGCTTGTCTATTACAACTCATGTCTGTATATTACCATGTATGTTGATAATACCTGTCAACTGAGCATATAAAGATTCATTTTTAGTCAGTTTATGGAGAATTCACAAATTAAATAATTCAAAAGGAAATAAACAAAAATTAACTTGTTCCGAAATAGGTTTGAGATACGTCTCATAATGTAAACTCCTTACACAGCTATCTCTCACCAATTTCACATGATTAATCAAGTTTAAAAAAATACAAAAACAACACAAAAACACAAAAAAAAAAATTTTTGATTTTTTGTAAAATTTTTCAATTTTTTTGAATTGTTTCGAAATATTTTGGACTAAAAATAAAAACAACAAAATACTACAACTATTCCCCACCCCCAAACCTAAATGAGACATTGTCCCCAATGTTTTAAAAAGTAGAATATGAGTTTAGAAGATAGTTCCTGGTTAGCTAAAATTCTACATCTAGAAAGGAAATTAAAGGTTGAGATCCAGATTTATTCGATGCTTCTTACCACGATCATCATCGGACCATTTTATCTTGGAAAAGATAGGGTCAATTTGTGATTCATAGGCTAAGATTTGGTCAATTAAATCTGGAGCAGTTCTGGCAGTGAAGATGAGTTCTTTCAGAGGTTTTGACACGAACCCATTTCTTCGGGCATCATCATAAAATACACAAAGCAAATCATAAAATCCATATGCGTTGAACAATTCAATTGGTTTCTGGTGTATGTTCAAGTTCGCCCAAGATAGCACTGTAAAAATCTCCTCCAACGTACCCAAGCCACCTGGCAAAGCAATAAAAGCATCAACACGGTTAATCATTTCCACCAGTCATTCAGACATACCTAGCACGATCAGTTCTTCTCCGTTTGATGATCCTATAAGATCTGCCTTTGCCAAGGGTTTTGGGATGATTTCTAGAACTTGACTGCCTGCATCTTGTACGGCCTTTGAAACGATCCCCATTACTCCAAGATTGCCACCGCCATATACTAGGTGCATATTCCTTTCAGCTAAAACTCGTCCCAATTCTTGTACTGCCTCTATGTATTGTGGCTTACTACCAACACTAGTTCCACATAACACACAGATGGTTACAACTCGTCTTCTAGAAGTGGCTTCCATTTTTTTGAAATTTCTTTCTCAACATTGGATGCCTTCAAAACTGTAATGATGAGTTGAATTTATAGTACCTGAAAATGGTGAGTAATATTAGCACGAGTATCTTCCAAATGACGATTGTTAGCAAAACAAGAAAATAAATTGTGAAATGTCAAAAAGTCTGGATCCTGTCGGCGAAAAAAAAGATAATTACAAAAGAAAAGCAAATCAACGCAATTATTATGATAATGGAGTTGTGTACGCAATACGCCACTCGCTTGGTATAAAATTCATTAGGATGCATCTCAAGAATTCATTCCTTACTCAGCCATCACTAATGAATTAACTCTAATTTTTATAATTGCCAAACATTTTTCCTCTTATCTTGCTTTTGCCTTAAATGCTCAATTTGTGATTTTCCCTGAAAATATCACACAAAATTAACAAATCTACAAGATGTATACACAAAATAAAACATAAGTTGCAATAATACAAATTAAATGGGTTGCCTCCCTGCTAGCGCTAAATTTTTTGTCTTCAGCCAGACGTGACTGAAATCCATCTGTCAATGAGGTATCAGCGTGGTTTTGGATGTCCGATTAAAGATAATCATGTGAGCGTTGCTTTTGAAGATTTTCTTCCAACGATAAGGTGGTAAAAATAATTTTATCCCATTCAGTGCTTGTGCCACCTTTTTAATCTTTGTTGCTCCAGTGGTTCCTGAAAAGAAAAAAAGAAAATCAGGAGGTCTTGTATGGTGCTTGACTTTGAATGGAAGTTCCATTTTGTCAAGCTTCTGGGTGGTGTCTTTGATTTGTACTCCCCAAAACAGTGATGTTTCTCTTGAATGCCCGAGATATTCAATATGGTCAGACATTTTTTCCTCAATTTGCTCTTCTTCTTGCTCAACCTTTTCTTCGCAGACGTATTTTAAAATTTCCTCGTTCAGCTCTTCATCTGTCATATGTGAAATGCATGCTCCATAAGTGTCAACCTGAGGATGTAAAGATATGTCTGTTTTTATGTCTTCATCCTCTGTGGTTGATATGACTGGCTCAGGTAGATCTTCACCAAACATTTGCGCCATGCATGCTCCAAGATCTTCATTTTGAGGATTGAATGTTTGATCCTCCTTTGTTGGTGCAGTTGGTGCAAATAGCTTAGCTTCTTCATCCTCGTTAGAGTCTGATGAATAATAAAAATCAAATTGAGACTTTGTTTGTTCGGGATCCTGAATTGATACCTCTGATTCTTGATACTGCTCAGCCTCGTCTTCTGTTATGATGTCATGATGAATCTCAGGATATTCGAAGGCTTCTTCAGTATTATTTGAATTTGCTCTGTGAGATATGTGATTCAGGTTATTTGTTAATTGTCTAACTTGGTCTATCATCCTCTGTATAGATGTCGTTTGACTCTGAATTTGTGCATCGAATTGAGCTTCATGTTTCTCGAGCCAATCTTTGAGCATGTGAATCAACTGCTCTTCCTCTGATGGTTCTGGTTCTTGATGAATATCGTAGATGGATGGTGGATAAGATGGAAAATAAGATGGTTATTCGTACCTAGAATGATTCCGATAATTCTGCCACTCTGAAAGGTATATGCATTGATCGCTCGGGTGGTTACCATCACATATCTCATATCTCCCCATTGCATTCTGTTGAGCAAATGTAGTATTGCTTGACATCCAGTGATAATTGTTGGGCTGGACAATAGGCCTCAGAAAATTGGACTGTTGCTCCCTGATGTGGGGTGTATCTTCTTCTAGTAAAGCTCGTAATCTTTCAATCTCCCAAAAATGTTCCATATCAACCATCTGAAAAATAAAAGAAATAAATAAAAATTACAGAAAATAATAATGAAAATTAGATACAAGTAAATTAGATGGCTTCAAAATTAATAACTCAATAAAAAATAAGTCCCTGGCAACAGCGCCAAAAACTTGACTGGCGTAATCACACGCGTATAATACAAGCGTACGTATCGTTCAAGTAGTATAAAAATATCGATCCCACGATGACTTAATTCCTACAGTTGTTATTAATTATTGATTCTATTTATTTACAGGTATCTAATTAAAGGGAGAAGAGAATGATTGCTTGATTGGTTGGTTGAATGTGGATTTGCTAAATAAATAAAAATACAAAAGAAAATACTAAGGAAAATAACAAAAAGACACAAAATACCTAGGGTCGTGACTCCACACAATATTAATCTAAAGATGAATTGATTCTCTTATATATGTTTAATAAGTCAGTTTGCTAACCTGGAACACGAAAATATGCGAAAGCCTATGTAGATGGTAAGACGCAAATACCCAGTGTAACTCAATTAATCATAATCCTATGTTAACTAAGTTATCTGAATTCGTTAAGTTCAAGTTCCAATTATGGCTACCCACGGCCGACAGGTATATGTTTATCTTGTAACGAAATCTATTAAAGGGTTATCTATCCTAAAGGAAGATCGTGAGATATTTAATCTAAGGCTGAAACCTAAAATCCCTTTTCCAAGTTCATTTTAAGTTTACCATATCAATCCTATTGATGATCAGGCAACAAGAAGCATTAAGCTTAAGATTCAATAAACAAACTAAAGAATTATCCATTACATAATTAAATCAATTATTAAACTTATTAATATTGTGTTTCATCACTTCACTAGAATAAAAATAAAATACTAGGGGTAGGGGATCCACTTTAGAAATCTCAAATTATTAGAATATGGAAATTGCCAGTATTACCCAATTAAGTTCAACCAGCCATAAAGGCGGTTTTATTATTTATCCATAAACCAGCCATATAGACGGTAATTATTTGTCACCTAAAGACCGTCCTATAAGCGGTGTCACATTATATTACATAATTAAGACCAGCCATTAAGGCGGTATCAACTTTTAATCCATATTAAATTATAATTTCCATATTATAATTAAAGTGAGATTAATCTACCTTTACTATTTCTAATTTAAAAATCTCTCTTATTACAATATATAAATCTGCGTGATAATTACCAACCAGCCATATATGTGGTATCCTGATTAAGTCAAATTAATAATTAATTACCAACCGACCAACCAGGCGGTATCCATGCTTAGTCAGGTTAAAACCATTTTAATATCAATTACCAACCGGCCAATATAGCGGTATCCTCATTAAGTCAGGTTTTAAATAGTTTATATATTATAATTAAGGGAGATTAATCTAAATTATAAAAGTAAAAACTTCACCCTTACCTCAGCAGTAAATTAACTACTGAACATAAAAGAAAATAAAATAAAATAATAAAATTTATTACAGAAAGTAAAAGTGCATAATTAAAAATACTAAAAGTAAAATTCTTAATTTAAATTTCAAAAACATCAACACACAAGATGCAATCCTTAAAGTCCTTACAAAACCCAAGGAATGCATGATTTGAATTCTGAAATCGAACTGAATTTATAGGCGTCAGTAGGCCTTCCGCGTCGTGACGTGACACCCTTTACGCGTTTTGACGCGCGTAGATCATTGCCACGTATCGGATTGGCTTCGTGAGATCGTGACACATGTCGCGCTTATATCAAAATAAGCGCTGATATAATTACCACTCGTCACACCCCCAAACCTAAATTTTGCTAGTCCTCGAGCAAAACACAATATAAAATAAAATTAACTAAGCCACTTTCGTAGGGATCACGGTTGCATTTAGAATATGCAACAAGCCTTTAAACCCCTAGGTGTCCCTAGTGGACGAGTTGTAGTCTCCTGAGGGTTTACAGTAATGATACCCACAAACATTTTACAAAAGTAAAAAAAAATTAAAACTAATGCACACAAAAGCAAAAAGACAAGAGAAAAGAGAATAAAGAAGTTAGTGACTAATCTGGTGAAACTTCTACTCCAAGTTAGCAGGTGTTTTGTTTCTTTCTAAATTACTGAATAAGTAAATTCTCCAATTATTTTTACCATTCTCCATATACACAACCAACAAAATATTAATCAACTCATTTTTGCCCACAACAGTCACAAGTGTAGTTGGTAAGAGAGTAATATTTTTGTCCTAAAGTTCTATCAGATTTTACACCTTTTTGTAGCAATGGAATAATTTTTCGGATTTTTCTGATTTTTTATTTATTTATTTATATACAATATCTTCCATCTATGTAACGAGCTTTGGGTCGGTGGCTCCCAAACCAATTGGCATTAGGGCACCAGGTGTTAAGACATCTCTACGGACTTAATTACTCAGACTTCATATATATATATTTTTTACAGCATCTTTGATCCATGTAGCGAGCTTTGGGTCAGTGACTCCCAAACCATTTGGCTTTAGGGCACTAGGTGTTAAAACACCCTTACAGACTTAATAACTCGGATCTCAGACGTTTTTGTTTTTTTTTTTTGCTCCATAACTTTTTGAGATGCTTCCTCCAATTAAACTAGAGCACTGATTATTACAAACTTTTCAATTTTAGCTCATGTCCGTATGTTACTATGCATATTGATAATATCTGCCAACTGAGCATATGAAGATCCATTTTAGTCAATTTTATGGAGAATTTACAAATTAAATAATTCAAAAGGAAATAAACAAAAATTAACTTGTTTCGAAATAGGTTTGAGATACGTCTCAGGAGTGAAAACTCCTTACTCAGCTATCTCTTACCAATTTCACATTTTTAGTCAAAAAAAAATTTTCAATTTTTTTTATTTTTCGAAAAAATTTAGCACTAAAATAAAAACAACACACAAACTAAAAACAAGGTACTGATCAACTAATTCCCTCCCCCAAACCTAAATGAGACATTGTCCCCAATGTCTTAAACAGTAGAAGAAGAGTTTGGAAGATAGTACCTGGTTAGCTGAAAATCTACGAAAAATTACCGATTAAGATCTATGTCCAATTTACGCTTCTTACCACGATCGCTATCTGACCAGTTCAACTTGGAAAGAATGGGGTCGATTTTTGGTTCAAATGCTAGGATTTGGTCAATTAATTCTTCAGCCTTTGTCGCAGTCAAGAAAATATCATGTACTGATTTGGTGACAAACTCGTGTCTTTTTGCTTCCGCAAGAAATACAAATGAAAAAATGAAGAAATGCTCAATGTTAAGTAATCCAATGGGCTTCTAATGAATGTTCAAGTGCACCCATGATGCTACTGTGAATATTTCTTCAAACGTTCTGAGCCAACCTGGGAAAGCAATAAATGCATCAGAAGTATTGACCATTTCAAGGATTTGTTCAGACATCTCAGAGACAATGCGCTCATCTCCATTTGTTTGTCCGATTAAGTGTTCGTCCGCTAAAGTTTTTGGAATGATACCCAAAACATGACCGCCACCCTCCTGAACGGCTTTTGAAATACTTCCCATTAATCCAAGATTGCCACCGCCATATACTAGGTGCATATTTCTCTCTGCTGTAACTCACCCCAATTCCTTTGTAGCCTCAATAAATTCTGGTTTATTACCAGAATTGGATCCACAGAAAACACAAATTCGCTTGAATCGCTGCTGTGAAGTTGTATCCATTTTCTCTCTCTTATTTGGATGTATATCTGGATGTGTCGAAGAGAGAAATGTAGTGCTGAATTTATAGAACCTGAAAATGGGTGAGTAATAATTGCACTAGTATCTGCCAAATGATAAATATTATATGAACGTTAAAATAAATCGTGAAAAGTCAAAAAGTATAGATCTTGTCGGTGAAAATAAAGGGAAATAAAAAAATATAAAGGCAAATCAAAGCAATTATTAAGGTAACGGAATTGTACGTAATACGCCACTCGTGTAGTATATATTCATCAGGATGCGTCTCAAGAATCCATTCCTTACTAAGCCACCACTAATGAATTAGCTCTCATCTTTGTGATTGCCAAACACCATTCCTTCTATCTTAAAATGCTCTGTTTGTGCCTTTCCCTACAAAAATAATCACACAAAATTAAAAACTCTACAACATGTATACAGAAAATATGAAAACAAAAATTACAATTGGTTGCATGGGTTGCCTCTCTGCTAGCGCTAAATTTTTCGTCTTCAGCCAGACGTGATTGAAATCTATTTGTCAAGGAGGTTTCAGCGTCGTTTTGGATGTCCGATTAAAGATAATCCCATGAACGTTGCTTTTGAATGGTCTCTTCCAACGGTAATGTGGCAAAAAGAGTCTTATCTCATTCAGTGCTTGTGCCACATTCTTAAAATTTATTGCTCCAGTGGTTCCTGAAAAGAAAGAAATAAAATCATGAGGTCTCGTAAGGTGCTTGACTTGGAATGGAAGTTCCATTCTGTCAAGCTTCTGGGTGATATCTCTAAATTGTACTCCCCAAAACAGTGATGTTTCGCCTGAATGCTCTGGATCTTCAATTTAGTCTGACAATTGCTCCTCCATTTGCTCTATTTCTTGCTCCACATTTTCTTCACAGATGTATTTTAGGATTTCCGCGTTCAGTTCTGCATCTGTCATCTGTGAAAACCATGCTCCATAAGTGTCAACCTGTGGATGTAAAGATATGTCTGAATTTAGGTCTCCATCCTCTGATATGACTGAAATGAATGGTTCAGGTAGATCTTCTTCAAACATCAATGCAATGGACGCTCCAAGATCATTTTGAGGATACAGAGTTCCATCCTCAATTGTTGTTGGTGCAGTTGGTACAAACAACTCAGCTTCATCTTCGTCAGAGTCAGAATAATAAAAATCAAATCGATATTTTGTCGGTTCGGATTTCTGAACTGATACCTCTGGTTCCCGATACTGCTCATCCTTCTCTTCTGCTAAAATGTCATCATGAAATGCTTGGTACTTGAAGGCTTCATCAGTGTCATCTGAAAATGGTCCATGAGGTATGTAGCTCTGGTTTTCAGTTAATTGTCTTGTCTGATCTGTCAATCTCTGAATGAATTCTGATTGTCTCTGAATACTTTCGAGTTGATTCTGGTATGTTTCAAGCATCGTATCCAACTCTTCGTCTAGTTTCTTGAACCAATCTTTGAGCATGTCAATCATCTGATCTTCTTCTGATGGTTCTGATTGTTGATGAAGATCGTAGGTAGATGGTGGATAAGATGGAAAATATGATGTTCTTCATACCTTGAATGATTCTGATAATTCTGCCACTTTGAAAAGTATATGCATTGATCGCTCGAGTGGTTACCATCAAAAATTACACATCTCCCCATTTTATTCTGATGAGCAAATGTATTATTGCTTGATTCTAACATCCAGTGATAGTTGTTGGGCTGATCAACAGGCCTTAGAAAACCAGACTGTTGCTCCCAGATTTGGGGTGTATCTTCTAGTAAAGCTCGTGATTTCTCGATCTCCCAATAATGTTCCATTTTTCAATCACCTGAAAACAAAAGAAGAAATAAAAATTAATGATAAAAATAAAGAAAATTAGATACAAGTAAATTAGGTAGCTTCAAAATTAATAACTCGAGAAAAATAAATTAATTTATCTATTAATTCGAGTTTCCTCCTGAAGTAAATTAATTTTTCAATCATCTTATTACTACGGTTTTTCATCCTAAATTTAATTAGAAGGTTTGGATAGTGGCTTATAAATTTACTATGTATTTTTAGGAATAGATGATGAAATTATATTAGAAAAATAATAGATGGAATAAAAATTGATTTAGTAGATTTATTTAATGATTATGCTAATAGATATAACTTGCAATCATCGGGATAATCTAGTAGCGAACCCGTAATAAATTCAAGATTTAGCGTAGGTGATCGTTGATTACTACAACGAAATAAAAAAAACAGAGGGATAACACGACTAACAACCCGGAATTAGATAATTATTTATCTATTAATTTCGAGTTTCCTCCTGAAAGTTTAGTAAGTAAAAATTTTCAAATACTTAACTGGTGGAACCAACATCAAAATATCTATCATGTTTTATCAATTATTGCTAAGGAAGTGCTGGCAGCATCTGTTTCCACCGTTGCGGTTGAACGAGCCTTCAGCTTATGAGGTAATATTTTGGAAGTGAGACGGTCTTCATTACATCCAAGCACTTTAGAAGTAACAGCATATGTGAATGATTGGACCCGATCTGATCTGAGGTAATAAGAAGATGCCCCCGATGACTTGTTCGACAATACATCTGCAAGTGCAAGTGGAACATGAGCTGGAGGATAAAAAAAAAAGCACAAATAATGATGATAAGTAAATAATTGTAATGGGGAATTATCTAAAAAATGTAATGGAAATATATGAGCTTTGATTCCTCTCACTCCTAGAGGATATGTAGGCAACTTAAGTTTTTAAAAATTTAAGTTCAAGCTCTTTAGTTTTATTTTTTATTTTATTTTTAATTAATATAATATAAATTTAAATAAATTTAAATTTCATTTTAAAAAAATAAATATAAAATATAAAATTATTTTTAAAAAAAATCGGACATATATGTAAGTAATATGGTAATAAAAGCAGTTAGACTGTTGGTGTTTTGTCTTTGGCTTAACAAACTTATTTGATAAGAACAAGAGAGCACTGAGAGTGCGTTTTGTTAAAGAGTTAATAGAAAATGAAGGAGAAGAGTGAAAGTGGAGGTGGGTATGTGAGAGCAGATCAGATAGATTTGAAGAGCTTGGATGAGCAGCTACAGAGGCATCTAAGCAAAGCATGGACTATGGACAAGAACAAGAGCAAGAATAATGAACGTGAAGATCATTTTGAAGTTCATGGGGGCCATGGCCATGGCCATCAGCAACTATTAAGACCCATTTACACCCCCAGCCGCAGTAGCAGTACTTCTGTGAGAAGGCAAGAATGGGAGATTGATCCTTCTAAACTTATCATCAAAGGTGCCATTGCTCGTGGTACTTTTGGCACTGTTCATCGTGGCATTTATGATGGCCAAGATGTTGCTGGTATTTTTATTCATTACCCATTTTTGTTAATTTATTCATATAATTCTACTCATGCTTGTGGTGTCATGGTAGCAACTAGTTCTTAGGATTCTTTCATGTTTAATTATCAAAACTTATTACTTTGACCTCTGAAAATTAAATTGAGGTTGAATTTGTGTCGCCTTGTTGTTTTTAAAACTTATATTGATTATATCAGTCTTAACTTGCTTGATAGTTCCAGACTTGAGTTTCTTTGAATAAGGTGATTAAAAAACAAATTTGGCTTTGATTATAATTTAGTGCGGGCATAGTTTATCTTGAAGGCTCTGTGTTGCATGAGATTATGCTGTCTCGATTTCTGTGTTGATTTGCTCAAATTGAGGGGAAACAAATTGAAGACTTCTAATCTTTGATTTTTAATTGCACGTATACACCCGAAATATAATATAATTTTTCGACAATGAGGCTATGCCTAATATCCAAGTAAGATTTCCAATTTTTTTACTTTTTTCAGAAAAAAAGTATATACTCACAGTTAGTTTCATTCATATACTTTGGATTTTTCCATGGCCAAGTAGATGGAAAGTTATAGTTTCTTTTGAGAGACCTTATAGAACTTTCAAATCCGTGATTCACGAGATTTGTTGACAGTTAGCTGTAGTAACATAGACATTGTTGATGTTCCTATTCTTCAACTTTCATGTGTCCCAACTTATTGTTGAGTCACGTTTTATGTCTTACTTTGGGAATAAAAAGCTAAAGAATTGAAGTACCAAAAAGTTTTTTTTTTTTGGGGGGGTATTAAAAAAAATTGTTTTTTTTATTAGCATGTTCTGGCTGGGGGTAAATTTCCGTTTGGTTCCTATACTTTGAAAATTTTCTCAAATTATTCTTGTAATTAGTTCTGTTATCTTTAAAATTTAAGACACCTTACATATTATTCAAGACACCTTACATATTCTATCAATCATTATTTAAATGATATTATTATAAAATCTTTAAAAAAATGATTTTTAACTCTAACAGAACTAAAGATATGTTATCTCGGGATATTTTTTAAAATATAGAGATTAAATGAATATTTAATTCAAAATATGTAGACTAAGTATATATTTACCTTTCTGTCTAGCTATAAAGTTGCCAAATGGAATCATATCATCAACTCACAACAGCCCATCTCTATTTTTTTGGGGCAGCTAAATGAATCTTATGGTGCATTGCTTTTTCTTTTTTTTTTTAAGTTAGAAATCCCACCATCAAATTACCTGATTTAGGTTTAAGCAAAACAAATAAAATTCTCAGTTATCAGGATCTTACAAGAAACGTATCTCCTGAATTTGAATCCATGACACGCTCCTTGATGACTAAGAGAGGGAAAAAAAAGTCTTCGATTATAATTTAGATTTTTATCCATAAAATTTCTTTTATGATGTGCAGCTGCTTTTAATCATTATGAGGCATCTTTCCTTCCTAATGCTACTAAATTGTTTTAAATTCAAAGTGAATCCTAAATCTCCGGGAACTTTTAACTTTATTTCCTTTCCTATGTTCAGTTAAACTTCTTGACTGGGGGGAAGAGAGCCACAGGTCTGAGGTTGAAATAGCTTCACTTAGAGCAGCTTTTACCCAAGAGGTTGCTGTTTGGCACAAGCTCGATCATCCTAATGTAACCAAGGTAACATTTTTAATCTTGACTTTTTCTTCCCCTATCCCTTCTAGCAGTTATGGAATTACAGTACGGGAGCAAATGTACTATCCATAGTTGTCAAAGTTCAGACTCAGACCATTGCGCTTCATTAAAGGTCAATGCGACCTTCAACAAGCACGCGCTTTTTGCAAGCAAAGGTAGCTCTGGGGAGAGCTGACACAGACGGTCGGCTGAGGTCTCCAAATTTGACTCAAAATTGGGATCTCCGAATCCAAAAACATTTAATGCATAATATGGACATATATTTTTAATAGGGACTCTAATTTAAAGACCCGCTTAGGGCCCTATAAAATTTGAGGCAACTCAAGGCCGCCCTAGTTTGCAGAAGGCACGCGCCTCATAGATATGGATGAGAAAACTCATACTCGAATTGACTGATCCAACTCAAAATAAAATTGTATAATATTTCTTTAATAAATTAATATAGATTTTTAGGTTGGCTTTCAATTTTGATACATTAAATTATATTATTATAATTATTTTTGATATACTTTCAGTGATTTTTCTTTATTTTATTTCTTTATTTTATTTGACTGGATATTTATATTTTTCTTTTTGCAATTTGCGTATCACCTTCATCAGGGGTGCGTCTTGTACCTTCAAGGCGCATGACTAGGCCTTATGACCCTTTGCGCCTTAGTGTGCCTTGTACCTTTAACAACACTGATGCTATCTTTGGATGTTGTCAATTGTGTAAGAGTCCAACCTAGATACGCATTTTTTTGCTTTGAAAGAAAATGACCTGTTATTGGTTCAATACTCGAATTGGTGTCATCCAGTGGCGGAGCCACTAAGGGCCTAGTGGGGGCACTAATTTTTAAATTTTTTTTTATAAAATATATATATATATATTAGAAAATATAAATAATTAAACAACACCTATAAATACATTATTTATTAATTTTTTGAGTTGTATTTTTTAATATAATATGTAGGCGCAGACCCAAATTATTTAAAAAAAATTCCAATACACTGTTGCATCAATCTTATTTCTTAAACATATCTAAAATAATTATATTTAATTTGTATGTTTATAGATAATTGACTATTTTTCATTTTAAATCCACTCATTTATGTGTTTTTCCATTTGCAAAAGAATAGAGATTCCATTACATTTAAATAAAAATAAAAATAAAAATAACTATATTTATACTTAGGTTTGGTTATTGATCTTCTAATTTTTTGATATATTTGTAGTGATTCTTTTACTAAACCATATCGTGTATAGTTGTTATGTGTAAAACATTCACATATTAATATAAATATAATTATTTTATATATATTTATTTTTATTTATAGTTGTTCAAAGCACAAATATTGCGTTTTAGCACTAGGCTTTTAATAATTTAATTTAAAAAGTGATTAAATCTACAATAAATTAGCGGAAATTTAGTATATAATATACTACATAAACTTAAAATACATGATTTTAAAAATAAATTTTTACTTAAATTTTTAGGGTAAATTGATATTTTTAGAAATTATGGATAAAAATATAATTCTGAAAATTTTGGGTTAATTTATAAGTTTATAAACTATGGGCTATTTCATAATTTTCAAAAGTATAGGGATCATCTTATAATTTCAAAAATATGTATGAATTCATTATATATTATTTTGATAAGAAAAAAATTTAGCCCATACTTACTGAAATTTTTGAATACGCCACTGGTGTCATCACACCCAAACAATTGCAAGTGATAGCCTCTTTATAGATCTCTAGATGTTTAATGTCAACTGTCTTCAGTAAAACTTGTCAAATTCCTTGTGCAGTTTATAGGGGCGACCATGGGTACGTCGGAGCTAAACATACAGACAGAAAATGGTCACATTGGCATGCCAAGCAATGTTTGTTGTGTTGTTGTTGAATACTGCCACGGGGGTGCACTGAAAACATACCTCATTAAGAACCGGAGAAGGAAGCTAGCTTTCAAAGTAGTTATTCAGCTGGCACTGGATCTTGCACGAGGGTATGTATTATTATTTTTTTATTCTTCAAATCTGTCACATTTGACATTGTAATTAACGTACTGGCTTCTCCATTTTACAGGTTGAGCTATCTTCACTCTAAGAAAATCGTCCACAGAGATGTTAAAACAGAAAACATGCTTCTGGACAAGACACGTACAGTGAAGATAGCTGATTTTGGGGTTGCTCGCCTCGAAGCTTCAAATCCTCATGATATGACTGGGGAGACTGGAACACTTGGTTACATGGCACCAGAGGTATACAAACTGAATATCTTGTATTTGAACTCTTCTCTCCCTCGTGCATTTGACGAGCATAGGTGCTATTCGCCTAGTTAGGTGTTTCATAAAACTCGCATGTACGTTTAGCATTGATCAATCCTGCAATACTAGAAAAGACTTGCCTTTTGCATCATTAATTGGCTTGACTCTGCATTTTTTTAGTTCCTGTCATCAATGACTTTTGTAACGGGACAGGTTCTCAACGGCAGCCCATACAACAGGAAGTGTGATGTATACAGTTTTGGTATCTGCTTGTGGGAGATATACTGCTGTGACATGCCATATCCCGACCTAAGTTTTTCGGAAGTCACATCAGCTGTTGTTCGCCAGGTAAGATAAAATGAAACCTTAACTATGATTCCTAAGATGCTACTGTTAGAGGAGTAATCTAATCCCCAGTTCTAACATATAACATCCATCAATTCTAACATACATGTAAAACGACAGAATTTGAGGCCAGAGATACCTCGTTGCTGCCCAAGCGCTCTTGCATATGTGATGAAGCGATGCTGGGATGCCAACCCTGACAAACGACCTGATATGGGTGAGGTTGTGTCCATGTTGGAGGCCATCGACACATCCAAGGGCGGAGGAATGATCCCCCTTGATCAGCCTCAGGGTTGTTTATGTTTTTTCAGATATCGAGGACCTTGAAAGAGTCGCCCTTAACCAAGTTCTGAAATCCAAGATGTATTTAGTTCAGTTGAAAGAGAGGGATCTAAGATCTGATGATATAAAAATCTGTGTAGGCTATAGGCTAGGAGGAAATCTTGTGTTATTTGTTTCTGTTGGATGATGTATCCCTTGAAGGTTTTCGTTCCCTTCTTAGTCTCAGAAAACAGTTACGGCATGGATTTGGCTAATATTGAGCACTGAATTAAGGATTTATCTAAAGTAGGTCATACTTTTAACTCCTGATTGTGATTGAATACTTAACATAAACTCAGTTCAGTATTAAATTATAATTCTGGTTAAACAGTTAAAGCTGAGTTTGGTATAAAATAGTACACTCAAAGTATAAAGTAACTTATAAACCGTAAAACAAACGCTAAAATATAAACTAATATTTATACTATTATAGAAAAATAATCTCATATTTTTATAATTCAATTTTGTGCAAATATATATTATAGTTAACTATGAGTTATGTTTACGTTAACTTACAAGCTCATCAAACTTCATATTAAACGATGCCCGAGTGCAATGAGCTTTAATTACTCATTAATATGGTAATGAATATGCGAGTCAACTGAATATAGATCTTCGCTGAGGAAATTGGTAAGTTGGTAACTCAAGGAATTATATAAGCTAGAAAAATGGATGCACTGTCGATTTGATTACTACAATTCTCTCAAAATGGGAAAAACAAAGGGAGAGTTATTGAACAAATAACAGATTCACTGTTTGAGACACATCAAGTAATCGACTTTCATTGATGAATTTATTTCTAAGGTCACTCGTAATCAAGTCACCAATGACAGAAAGGTCTAACCAGCAATCTTGTAGCTTGGATTGACTAGATTTTCCAGGCCAGATACTACTTGAATTGATTCAATCTTGTCCCCAACCTTGACATCCGCCAAAAAAACTTCATTTTCCGTCACATAACCAAACACTGTATACCGGCCATCCAAAATATTGGCATTACTGGGAGTTAACTCACTTTCTTTTAGTAGCCAAAATACCTGGCTTGAAGCAGAATTATTCTCGAATTCCTGACAAATACAAAATTCGGGCAAAGTCTAGTCAGCTTTAATATTAAGAATCACATGTGCAGAAAACCAAGTGTCGAAATTCCAGTATTCACCTCTCTGGCCATGGCCATTGTTCCAAAAGCATTAAATGGAAGCTTTGTTTGAGCCTTGTAGAGTCCGAGCTCCTATCCAGAAACGTTATCAAATTTCAAAATAGCAAAGCAGACACAAGTTCAAAATGTAACCAGAGAAGTTTTTAATTGGAAAGTTAGGAGAAAGACTTTAGAAGACTGGTCAAAAGTTCTATCGATGGAGACAATTAATAGAAACTTACTTCTAAAGTAGCTCCATAAAAAGGCAATTTCTCCCCTTCCACCATGATTTCCAATGGTATTGTCCGGGTTTTTTCTGTACTAGGATCAATGAAACCCTCAGCAGGACCTTCAGGATCCCCTGTTTGAACAACAAAGCCATCCGCTGCAACAAAAATAAAGGGTGTCTAAGTATTATGATCATGTACACAAGAAAACTTGCATCTTTGGGAATAATTTATTGTCTTAAGCAATTAGTACCAGTTAACAGTGGCTGTAACGGCTAAAACAGAGGGGAGCCATGAAAGTGCAAGACAATCATTCTTTCAAATATACCCAGCAGAATGTATGACTCCAAAGTACATGAGTCTAGCCAGTAGCATATATGCATCACTGTTAAATGTCTATTGATAGCTAGTAAAAAGAGGAAAAACAAAGAAGCATTCGAACAACATAGAAGAAACAATCTTGAATTAAGATATTTTACCTCTTTGGATATCCATGCCATCATAAAAGTGTCTTTCCACCAAATCCACAAAATTTCCAGCAGATACCGGAGCATTGTAACCATCAAGAACTATCCGGAACACACACTCATCTAAATTAGGATTGTCCTTGACTTTGACCTTCATATCAACAGTTGCTCTCCCCTTTAACAGAGGCATACTTTGGTATTCTTCAGGCACTTCATATGGGAAGCCATCCACCATATCCTCTTCAACACTGCAGAAATCCAATGCCCCAGGAATTTCTCAGCTGCAGTCAATGACAAGGTCTATATGAGATAATTTATTTTAGCAGGATGAACTTCTACACGTCTTTCCCAATTTCATCTTGAAGGTAGGATGCAGTTCTTGTCGATGAAGTGAGATTTGTCATTAATATTCCATATTTATTTTAAAGACCTCCATGACATGACATTGTTAGTTTAGCATTTCCTTACTGTAATGGACATCAGCTGGTACGAAGTGCCAATGGCATAGTTCATTAAGGTTTCTCTAATACTAATAGTAGTTTGATATCTGCCCTGAACCCCAAGCCACAGATTATTTCCCTTTCAAATAAGGAAGAAAGACCAAGAAATCAAATTATGACTCTTACCCTAACCAAACATAACTAATTGTACCACTTTACAAGGGTATGCTGAACTGGAGCATCAGAGAAGAGTATGGATATTCAGTTGTTCAAATGGATTTAAGAAATTGAGAAGGTTGCCCAATCCTTTTGAGGAGATGAGGGATGATCAAATAATGGCTGGGAGAACATCAAAAAATTCCAACATTGACTAGAAATCCAAAGAATATACGGCAGTGTATATTGATAGGAATGCTGCAGTTGTACCGCAGCAAGAGCATTGTGGAAAGCATTATGACATTAACAATTTTAAATCAACACAATGAATTCAAATTGAGTGCCCTCTTGGCAAGTGTATGGCAGACAAGGCAAGACCAATGTTCTGGCTCCTAGTCCATTTTGATAAGCGATCTAATTTAGAAATTGCAGTCTCCTGAGCTCAAATCAACAAAACATTACAGATCAGTGATGAATGATACTTAAAAAAAGTACGATTTTAGATGCACAGACATTCAAGCTATTCTGTCTTTGCACCTCTGCTTTTATATTGAAAATGTTAGATTACGTTTCCCTTGTTGAGCAGATTATAATGGCCTTGAAACCTCTACAAAGAAGGAGAAAGAAAGGACAGTAGGAACCCATTCCTATAATATCTCTCTCAATCCTTTGCCCTCCACAAGAACATAGGAAGCAATAAAATATGAGAATCTCAATATCAAGCAGCTGCAACACATTTGACCTTAGAAATAAACATTTCCTAAGATTTTACCCTAAGACTTTACAGCCCTTAGGATGCATATCCCACATTAAACATTATGTCATAATGTTCTAAAGATAGAATTGGACACTAAACCTAGAAGATCCTCTAGGGAGACTTTTCTGACTGAGTTGAGATCAGCTATTGCAACATAAATTAATGAACTATGACCAAAATATGGCTTGGCTTGACTAAAGCATAATGAAGTTCACATCCTTGTTTTGCGTCTGTATATGCTTCATGCTGGTGGAAAAAAAATTAAGAAACCCAAGTGCAGAATGAAATTATTAACAATTCATAACAAAAGGGCGATACTCACCCGCCAACATAGGTAAGCAGCTCCTTCTGTTTAGATGCAACAGCATCTCTATTCCTATCCTCCACAATCTGTTGTAAATCATCCATTCCAGCTTCCAGCTTCTGAAGCAATTCCACCCCATGCTCCTTCTTTGATTCAGCTAATCCCGCTACAATCAAACTCTTCCCTTGTTTAAGTGCTCGCGATGCCTGCCTGCCATTCTACACACACAAAAACAAGTATTTCAACTCATAGGGTAGAAGTGAGTGGGCTCAATCCAAAAATATGTTAAAATTTGTCGTATAAATAAAATGAAAAGTCTGATAATTTTGATTTGTCTGAAAATGAAATTTTGGCAAAACTGAATGAAAGTTCTGGCGTCCTACATTTTTTTGCCAAGACTCAAAAGAAGCTTACTCTTTCAACTGAGTCGAGTGCTTTGACACCAGCAATCTTAAGACTGTCAGTAATATCTTCAAGCGGCTTCTGGACTTCCCTGACAGCTTTATTGTTAATAGGCAAAGCATATCTCAGCAATGCACCCGGGTCCTTAATTGGAGGTCCGGAGATCAACACAGACACATCAGGCATTGCTATATTATTAACATTTACATTTGCATTAGCAAATGAAGGCATCCCAGTTACCAACCCAGCTGCTAAGGCTAAAGAAATCGCACATTCCTTCAATTTCTGCCCAAAATGTAAGTAACTTTAATTCAGACCTTGCACACTTCAATTAATAACAAACAGAAAATACAAGATGATAGTTACCTGAAATTGGTTCTGATTTTTAATACTCAAAACTTGGGCACTGTTGTTGTTGTGAGTTGTTTGAATACGGATACGGTTGGTGGGTATTCTTGGACTACTAAAGTTGCAAGAAATAATAGTAGCCATAATGTAATTTTACAAAGTTTTGAGAGATATCAAAGACAATATATACTAGTACAGTGCCAATAATTTTAGAAAAAAAGAAAAGAAATGGTGTTTTTTTCACAGAGAGACTGAGATTGAGAAAGATTTGCAGATGAGATATGCTAAGCATATTTATTTGTTCAGAGTCCTCTCTTGTTTTGGATAAGATAACAAGATTTTGTGGATATGGGCCTCATGCATTATTTTACTTTGAATGGCCCAAGAAGTTGCCACATTGCCTACAATCTTCTTTAATTTGAAAAATATTCGAGACAACATTCCTAGAACAATAATAAATAATTGGGAAAATAACAGGCAACTACATATAAACTATTATAATAATATTTTAATTCATATAATTTTTAAAATATAAATTTTAGTCCCTACAATTTTAGAAAATACAAGCTTTAGTCTCAATCGTTAAATATTTTTTTGTTAATTGAGTCGTGATTTATCTAATTTTGAAATAAATTGTGATTTCTTTAGATAGTTTTTAGGATATTCAAATTATTTAACACTAATCGAATGAAAAGTGACTCAGAATTAAAGGAAAATATTTAACGATAAAAATTAAAATTTGTATTTTTAAAAATATAGGGATTAAAATGTCATTTTAATAATCTACATCATAGTTGGAGTTAAATTAATCAATTATACATCAATGAAATAAATTAATAATTAATTAAATTTTACCTAGAAGTGATCAGACCCAATCTGAAAATCAACTCGAAATGATCCCAAATCAACTTGAATTATTTCATATTCGAACATGATCCAAATTGTTTGGGTCAGGTACGGTTCAGATTCAGATTAAATTTAGGTATGATTTCTTCATACTCAATCAAATTCAAGTTTACTCAAACTCGATTGTAATATCCAACCGAATCGAATTAAATTATCAAATCAAATCGAATCGAATCGAAATTTAACAAAATCGAATGCCCAAAACATTCAAATCGAATAGATTTGAAATCGAATCGAAATTTGATAAAAAGCAAACCTAAAATACACCAAAATCAAAAAATAATTTCTAATGGAAAGCATAATAAAACACAAAGACAGTAATTGATTAAGAGGTTGTTTGTTTATGTCTGAAGTGTTAATTTAACTTATTTTCTTCCTAAAGAAAAAAACCTATTTTCAGGCATTTAATAAAATTTTAATTTTTTTTATTTATCTCTTAATTTTATATATGTATCACTTAATAGAAAAAATAAAATTTTCTGATTTATATCTCAATAGGAGAAATATCTAAAAGAAAATAAGTACTATTTAAAAAAAAAAAGCTTTTATTAAATATAATTATTTCCCATATCCTTAAAAAAAAAACTTAATATTTTACTTATCCTTATATTTACGTTTTCTTATATTTTTATTCCCTCGTATTTAACGTTTTAAATAATTTTCATAACCTTTTTCATTTAAAATAAGGGTAAATGACCTCGACGTTTAAGGAGACGGACATAAAATCAGTTAATGTTTTAAAAAAGACATTTAACTTTCTATTTCTTAACCGATTTTATTTGTTTTAATATTTAAATAATTAATATTCATTTATATATGAATGCATGTTTGAATACATAATAAATATATTCATATATATATTTTTTTTCTAAAATAATAAAATTTATTAATGAATGTGGGTCTGCAAGTCCTTTTGAATCATTAGGGTTTTTATAACATTTTCCGAAGCGTTGAGATCCAAGTGTCATTTTTCCTTAAAAGAATGCAATCAAATTTTTTTTTTTTTTTTTTAATATATTACCTTAATGCCAACTGCTTGATTTTATGTTTGATTTTAATTATACTTTTTCATGTATTCAGTTGTTAAAATTATAAAAATCATATATAATAATTTCAAAGATACAAATATCAAATTATTATATTTTAGATGTATTTTTTTTAATTATAATTCATATATTGAAAAGAAAAACAAACATGACATTTACATTTAGGCCTCTTCAAATTTCAACAAAATTGACCTATTCAGACTTGAGACCAAAAAAACAAATGCTATGTAATACGATAACTTTTTGCTTTCAGTTGGAATTGAGAGAATAATAAAAATTAAAAAAAAAATTAAAAAAAAAAGTTAACAATAGAAATTGTCTTATAGAAAGGTAAAATTTATAAATACTAATAACAACAATAACAATAATAATAGAAATAATAGTAAGATGAATTAGTTGTATTTGTACCACCAAGATGGTGAGTGGTAAAAGAGTAGATGAGGAATTGAATTGGAACCAATAAATAGAGTAGGTTCCGATTCCACGCGAAATCGAATTGGAACCGATTAAGAGGGTATCATATTTAATTAGGTAGGTTCCGACTCCATTTAGTTAGGAACCGATTTATTCCGGGTAGGTTTTGGTTCCACGCGAAACCGAAATCGAAACCGGTTTTGCTCACCCCTAACTCATATGTAAATAATAATTTAGGAGCAAGAGGGAGATATAAGAGTGACTCACTGAAACATAAGTGTTGATGGTGGTTTTTCACTTCGAGGAAGTTCAGGTCCCGAGGAAGGGTAGAATGAAGTATGCACTGGGCAGATGATGAAGGTCCAAGGACCTTGAGGGGGAAGAAGTAGAGATGGGGGGCTCGAGCCCATAGTGAAAAAGAACACCTGAGGGAAAAACCAGTTTGAGGATAGGTTGGGATACCGATCAGACCTGCAGAAAAGATACCATATTCGGCTGCACTTGAGCATTTGTGGAAGTTGACCCGAGGTGGTATAAAGGTTACCGACCCGACCTATTCAAGTTTGCATAGAGGACTAAGCATCATTCACCTCAGCACGCCGACTTGAAGAGTAGATCTGAGACCACGAGATATCCAGTACTTAAGAGCACATGACGTATGTCCTACATGAAAGTTTGGGTCTCCATAAGACTGATGTGAATGGAGCAAATCAGAGACTTTCTTTGGGAAAAGAGACTGACAGACAGAACAGTTTTGGAGTGGTTGAGTCGTAGGCTGCACGTGGACAGAACGTGTAGTAGTGGTCTTCTGCTGACAGAGGGTGGTTGAGTCAAAGACCAGAGCTACTGTTTGTAGAGTGGTTGGGGAAAATGAGCATGGGCGATGATGACATGATGACATTAGCTGATGTCATGGGTTGGTGAAATAATAGATTCAAAATCATATATAAAGGGTTTGAAGCCGCAGATTCAGAAGTTAACAATTTTTATATTTTCATCACTTGTAAAGAATGACAAAAAACCGAGTGAGAAAGAGAAAACATAATCTCCAAGGAAGCCTTGGACGGTTTGGGGGTGGAGTATGCCATTATGACCCAGGACGGAACTCCCTTGTACGAGTTTGGAGGTGCAACAGTCGTTCATTTGGGTAGAATACAGCTGTCCATGACAATCAGGACCACTCCCCACACCCGGACTATCATGATGGACTTTACAGTGGTGGATTGTATGTGTTGGACAATTATGACCCATAGCATCACTATTTGTAAAAGACATGGTGTTTTGTACAAATTAACTATATGACAAAGGAAATTGCTCTTTTATCATTTTGTAATTGGATTACTTGGATATATATAAATGATAAAAGTCCATATAATTAGTACCAGATTAATAAGATATGAGACAATATTAATCCACGAAAGGTTTAATCATTAAATATCCCTAGTCGTAGTATTATCGAGACTGGACATCGATAATGCGGAATAGGCTAGTATTACACATGTGCGCGTTATGGAAGCTTAACGGCATAGTTCTCATATATTTAAGTATTGGATACCTATGCAAGTGTGATAGGAGGTTTTGTTAGCCGTTGGACCGGGAACAGCTTCGCTCTGGATAGACCCCTCGGAATCCCATTGGTAGTATAAATATGTGTCTATGGGAATCTGAATCAGGGTAGGTGTATGTGGTTTTAACCTGAGACTTGCATCGCTAATACTTGCGACAATCAGTACGTTTTGGTTTTGGTCGTCCGGAGCTTTAACAGGTTCTGTGTACACCTCTTCTGGGTTTACTGAGAATCATAGTGTATTGGATGTGATGTCAAGATGGAAGTATCACTTCAGTCATATGGAGATGATGATCACGCAGGATACATAACTAGTACTCTTAAATGCTGCAGCTATCGGGATAGTATGATTAGGTCATGATTATCCGATTACAGAGACTAGTTGCTGATGATCTGATATATGCTTCGTACGAGGCAGACACAATTCCAGCCCTAGGCTTAGCATGTAACATCCGATACTGGATCATATTACGCAATACATTGTATACTACGCCTGATACAGATTATATATTCCTCATTGAATATTTCTGGAGAATTGGGTAGGCACGGTGCTTTGCTAGAAGCCAACCATGTCTTGCAAATCGGTAAGAACGTAGTATGAGGTACGCACGTGTTCGGATAGTCCGTTGACCGTATTTACTGCCAACATATCCAGAGATCTCTTGGTTCGCTTCCCAAAGATTCACCGATGACATTTGACTCGAGCAGAATTAATCTGGGATTAATTATGAGAGATAAAATTAATCTGGGATTAATTACGGCAAGAATTAATCTGGGATTAATTATGAGAGAGAATAAATCTGGGATTAATTGCGGTAAGAATTTATCTGGGATTAATTCGTCTAAAAGATAGAGTACGATTAATTTGGAATTAATCGGTAAAGTAAATTTAATAGTTAAATTTGATTTTACTATTTAATTTAATTAATTGGGCTAAAATAATATATCGGATATATTAATTGAAATTGGATTTCAATACGGAATTAAAATTGGATTTTAATTCAAGCGAACGAATCAATTTGGAATTAGTTCGTAAGCGACTTTCCTAATAATTTTGCTAGGCATTATTATTTAATTAAATTGGATTTAATTACGTAGCGACGAAAAATTCGTTTAGTCGGATTAAACGAACCGGGCCCAAAGTGTGTTGTACAAGCCAACTTGAATTTGGAATTTAAATTGGTGAGACCCACTTTAACTTACATCAATTTGTCAAAAGATGATGGAAGTGGTTGGCATTATTAATTGTACTTTGGAAGTCAAAACACACACTTTTCACAACTTTGGTATTATGTTTTGGAAAACACAAAACACTATTCACATTTCTCTCTTTCCTCTCCCATTCCACCATTGCCGAACTCTCATCTCCTTGGAGGAGAAAATTTTGTTTTAATTTTTGGAGAAAGCTAGCACTTTGGGAGTCAAAGAAAGGTGATAGGGAAACTCATCCAAGAGTTTGGAACTCAAAAAGAAGGCTTGGAGCTTCTACATCCAACAAAAAGTTTTGAACTTCAACCGATCAATGTAAGTCTTTTCCGCAACTTATCTTGATTTATTCACACTTGAATCAATGTTTAGGATCCTTGGGCATGTCTAGGACACTTTAACAATGGTATCAGAGCCACCTAAACTTGATTTAAAATCTAGGGTTTATATACTTTAATTTGGGTATTTTTGATTGGAGCGTGATTTTACCAAATTGATTGTTTGGTTATGTTTAGATGATGATAAATTAGATTTGTGCATCATTGGATTTGAGAAAATTGATTGGATCAAAATTTCCCCAAATACCTTATCATGGCCGAATGTACCATAGTATATGCTCATGGTGATTTTTTGAAAATTTGATAATTGGATGTGTTAAAAGCATGAAATAAATCTTGTATGTTGATTTAATTGGATTGAAATCAAATTGAGTGTTATTTCTTGCTATTGCCGTGAGTTGAGCATGTTGTTGGATGGATTAATTTTGCCTCAATTTTGTGTTGTACATTAATTTGAGAATTAAGCATGATTAATTTGATTAATTAATGTTTTGGAAATATTAGATTAATAGATTAATTGTGTTAATTACACTTTAATTAAAATTAATGAGATATTTGGAATATTATGTTAATATAAATTAGTCCTTAAAATTGGATTGGGCTAATTTGTTATATTTGGGCTAATGGGCTTGGTTGGGCCAAGTATGGTTTTGGACAATTGGGTTGGATATAATTGGGCCTAAAACCATTTCCATAAAGTCCAAATATGACTATTGGACCTTTAATAATTTAAATGGGCCTAATGGGCCTAAATTGATTTTTGGCATAAGGTGATTCCTAATTGGGCCTTGGCATTTTGGGTTGGATTCATAATGGCCAAAGCCCATGCCTAAAGAATTAATTGAAAGCCCATTGGACTTTAATTGAATTGGCATTGGATGCTAATTGGGCCTTTGAGACCCAATTGGATTGGATTCCAAAAGGCACTAAAATAAGTGTAATTGTTTAATTTGAATTAAACATGAATTAGTATTTGATACAATTTAAAATTGAATTTAAAATTGTAGTTCGATATAATTCAAGAATACTTACTTTGAGTATTTATTCTTAAACGAGTTGGACTCGCGCAAATCAAATCGTTGTATGAACATTGGATGGTCATTAATCAAAGATTAATTAATTGGATTAGATTGATTGACAGCGTGTTTTGTGTGAATACTTGGATGTATTTATATGAATAATGTATATCGGATGGATATTAGTTTGGTGGGGGCAATTTTGAAAATTGTTGTAAATTTGGAATTTATTAAATTGGACATGCGTGTCCAGCCTTTCACCTCCTTATCTCTTTGTATTTCTCTTCTCAAAAATTCCCCTCAATGTAAATGAGGTTTCTTTAATGTATTATGTAATTGGGTAGAAGTATGTAAAGTGCTATCGGGAGAGAGGATATAGATAGATTTGTTCTAGGAACAAATTGTATTATATATCCATCCGCATATCATTATTAATTTTATCGCGCCTTATTATGATTTTAGAATGTATGTTTAAGGGTGTATGATGAGACCTAATCAAAGATAATAAATTGGTTTCCAATTTACGCGAAAAACCCTCACTTTAATATTAAGCGTTTTCCTTCCATTGAGTGTTCTCTCTCAAGATCCAAGATTGACTTTGATTTGTTGGCCAAAGTCAAGATCATTGCCCATCGCGGATGTGTTTGAACCACGAAAGCTTTGTTATATATCGCATGTCTTGGGCAGTTGTGACTTGTTGGCCAAAGTCAAGATCACTTTTGTACATCGACGTGGATTACGAAGCTTTCCCACTGTCAATGGGTCACGCTTAACTGGAATCATTAAGCTTGTTGAGCCAAAGCCAAGGCTTAGTTGATTCAGAGGAAAAGGTTAGGAAATATATATTGGATATATATCTTGGACTTGGAGGTCCACCTACCGGATGTAGGAATTGGATGGGATCCAATTGATCTTAGAGATCTACCTAGTCAAGTTTCATACAACTTGTTGGCCAAAGCCAAAGTTGTGTGTTATTTAGCGGGATCCTACCCACTAGGAAACTGGGTTTTCCGAGTACTCCACAGAGGGTTAGAGGCCCGCCGAAAAATAGTGGGAGGCCAGTATTAAATTTGTAACCTACCCACTAGGTTACATTTTGAGTGTACCAAAATCGTTGATTGGATAGTTGGACTATTGCAATCGAGATGGCTGGAAACATTAGCGTTAGGGACATCATCATGGGCGATAATGTCTTTAACGGCTCCAATTTTCCAGATTGGGATTTAAACCTCAGGATAGTCCTGGGGGCTGAGAAGTTACTTATGTCATAGAGAAACCTCTCGGGCCTAAGCCCGGAGTTGAGCAAATAGTAGAGCATGAGCTTTGGATGACTCATCGTGATGATAACTTTAGTGCTCAATCCGTCATGCTTGCCGCAATGACTCCTCAATTTCATCGTCAAAACAAAGGATTATATCATTATAACATGATGCTGAAATTGAAGGATCTTCACAGATCTAACCTTAGATCTCAGAAGTATGAATTGTAAAAGAAGCTATTCACTTGCGTATGTGAGAGGGTACATCTGTCGAGCACTATTTGTCACAGATGATTGCTGACATCGAACAGCTAGGTCAGCTGGGCATAACCTTCGAGGCCGAGACTTCTATAGATTTGATCTTACAGTCTCTGCCCGACTGCTGGGGCGGGTTCATCATGAACTACAATATGATGAACCAAGAAAAGACTTTTGGAGAGTTGATGGCGATGCTGAAAGAAGCAGAGCCAGAGCTTCTGAAGGGCAAGAAGCGTGAGACATATCTTACTTCGACATCTCAGAAGGCCAAGGCTTGGCCGAAGGCTTTTGGAGGTGTGAAGAAAAAGAAGAAAAAAGGGCAAGGCTAAATCATCACAGTTTTATGAGAAGACTAAGGACATATCCCAAGAGGTCTGCCTACATTGTGGCAAACGGTGTCACTGGAAGCGTGACTGCCATGAGTACAAGGCGGAGTTGAAGGAAGTGAAGACGGACAAGGCTCCGGCTTCAGGTATATTTTTTATAATCATGTCCACTATTAGTTTTAAAAATTGGATTTTTGATTCTGGATGTGGTACTCATATATGTACTGATGTGCAGGATCTGCAGATTAGCAGGAGACTAGCTTCAGTTGAAATCAACCTACGAGTCGGAAACGGGACGAGAGTCGCTGTTTTGGCCATTGGGACCTATGCTTTATATTTGCCCTTGGGGCATGTAATTACATTAGGTGACTATTATTTTGTAACTAGTTTGACTAAAAAACATCATCTATGTATCTTGTTTAACCCGATACGGGTATACCTTTGTATTCCGGAATACTGGGTGTTTTGTATATAAAGATGACATTTTGACATGTACAGAAGATGTTAATGATGGTCTTTATATTTTGAATATAAATGAATCTCAAACATATAATATGACAAACAAAAGGCTCAAATTGAGTAAAACATATGAAACTTATCTATGACATTGTCGTCTGGGACACATTGATAAGACTCGTATATCCACACTTTCGAAGAGTGGATACTTGGACGGATTTGATCCTAATTCATATGATGTCTACGAATCTTGTTTATTAGGAAAAATGTCTAAAACACCTTTTAGTGGTAAATATGTACGTGCCACCGAGCTGTTAGCCCTCGTTCATAGTGACGTATATAGGCCCATGTCTAGCCAGGCTAGAGGTGGATATGAATACTTCGTAACCTTTACAGATGGGCATTACGTTATGGTTATGTGTATCTTATGAAACACAAGTCGGAAACTTTTGAGAAATTCAAAGAGTTTCGACACGAAGTAGAAAAACAGACTGGGAAAAGTATTAAAACATTGCGGTTGGACCGTGGTGGAGAATACTTAAGTAATGAGTTTCAAGATTACTTGAAAGAGTATGGTATTCTTTCACAGTGGACTCCTCCATAACACCTCAATTGAACGGTGTTGTGGGACACAGGAACTGGGCGACGCATGCTGTCCCGGTCTCGCGGCCCGGTTGGGAGTACGGAGTAGCCCGCGGGGGACTAAACCGGAGAATAATGGAGTCGCCACCCGATGTGAACCGGCAAAATTAGATTTAAGGCCGCACTCACCCCTCGCAAGGGAAGACCTCAAACCGTTGGGTTCGGAATGGTCCCTTACTTATGCCACTTGTAATATTAGGATTTATGGAATAATTTAGCCAAGCCTAAACAACTTATTTCCAATGATAATTAAATTTCTAAGTTCACATGCATGAAATTAATCATCACAACATACAACATCACATGGCAATCTCATGAACATATTCCAATCATATGATATGGAAAACTAAGAACAACCTAATCATGCTTGAGTACTATCTCATGAATACCTTGAATGGATAAATGCAGGAATACAAATAATATGATTGACTACATAATGCAAGAGAGATCACCCAAGAGGCAATTATGCATGAAATATGATGAGGCAGACTCAGTTCAGTGTGTGCGCGTTCGTGTAGCGTTTGTAAACACGTTCGAACGGTAAATAAAAGGTTCACGTTCGTGTAGCGTTTGATAACGCGTTCGAACGGGACCAGACCTGATGATACAAAATGCATGCGCGTTCGAGTAGCATTTGATAACGCGTTCGAACAGTAAACAGAAGGTTTTGTTCGAGTTGCGTTCGATGACGCGTTCGAACGG
>SKCR01040681.1:0-59965 GCA_019454045.1 Zanthoxylum bungeanum
TGCTCAAACTTTGTAATCTATAGAATTTGGAACCACCGATCTTATCATAATCGATCATAATTAGTGCTGCCTCACTAGTAATTTCTGACTGAACCCATTGAAACATACTCTTTGTATACACCTCGTAAGCATGTTTTTTTCAATACTATACAATTGTTCCATTAACACAAGACAGTATGGTTTGAATCAAAATCGTCTTTAGCTTCTTGATGTCGTATGCCGTATAATGCAAGATATATTTATCGAATAAAATCATATAATTTCAACTTAAGACAAATAAATCGGCACAAGTATGAATTTAAACTCTCATATTTTTATATATCGCATTGCACCAAAAAAATACCATTCAAATAAGCCTTTACCCATTTTTAACACATATGGTACATCTTTTTAAAAGTACAATGCACAATATATTTATCGAAAACCGAACATGTGACGAAGACCACTAAACATGCAACTCACACCATTACACATGCAACTTTGACCTTTAAATATGAAACATTTGCTAACATGATACTTTTTACATTGAACATGCAACTATAACTATTAAACCTGCAATTATTATAAATAATATGTAATTATTATGCCTTGAAAACCGAACATATAATTAAGACTATTAAATATGCAACTCAAACTAATAGACATGCAACCCTGATCATTAAATATGAAACATTTGATAACATGTAATTTTTTACTTTGAACATGCAACTATAATCATTAGGCCTGCAATTGTTAGCAATAATATACAATTTCTTATGCCTCAAAATAAAACATGTAACTAAGATCATTACATACGCAACCTTAATCATTAAATATGAAACATTTACTAACATGAAATTTTTTACTTTAAATATGCAACTATAATTATCAGACCTGCAATTGTTAGCAAGAATATGTAATTTTTTAACTATATATGTTGATTTCACCTTTGGCCTACAATCGAGTATTTGTATGATGGAGGCTCCAACAATCCTACAAAATAAAGGTAGACGCAGTATAGAATAGCTACCCACCGACGTGGTGGACACCGTAGGTACTCCGAAACTCAAGTGTAACGACCAGGAATTTCAAGTGTAACGGCCAAGGGGAGTAGACCGGTGGCAGGCGCATTCTCAGGGGACGCCGGAAACGGCGGAAAAGGAGGAAGAATGGCGCGGCAATGGGTTAGCCGATACTGGCTCGTTGGTTCGTTTCACGGCCCGAGCCACCTACCAAATTGAAGCCCTCGACGAGTACTACGAGATGGTGGTGACGGTTTTCCCGATCCGTGCTCGATGGCACGCAAAACGAGGAAAGAAGATTCGGATGAATAGTAACCCGACGTGAACAGTAACTCCGATCGGAATTTCGATCGCACCAGCGCGTTCGTATGGCCGTAGGGAGTCTGAATATGACCTTGGAATTTCGGTACGACTCTCCGTTATAATTTTGTTATTTTAAAGTTTATAGTTTTATATTCGGATGTTTCCAGTAGTTCCGTAGTGGTAGCGAATTAGCATGAGATGAATTGGGTATGTTTTAATATGTTAAATCGATAAATGTGGTAGAATCTAGGGAGAAACAGATTAGATTTGATCGATCCGGTAGAATTAGCGAGTTTCCGGTAAAACAGAATTTCTCGCGCGATTGAGCGTAGATGACCGTAACCATGGTTAAGATGTAAATATGATATTGCGAGGGTAATTAAGTCTTTCTGGATAGGTTCGGAGGATTCGAGACTATTTCGTAGCATTCACGGAAACTTTTCCGCAAGTTTTGCCGCAAACGCGTAAAATGAGAATCTGAGCCATCTAGCTAGTCTAGAACAGTATATGAACACATAATATAGTAATGAAGTTTGATAAGTAGAATCAGAGAGGATTCGTGTATTACGAGAACGACCGAATCACGTTTCTTGCATATTCTTTCATCTATTCTAGTTAGGATAATGTTCCTTATAGTAAATTCTTTTGTCTGTTAGGTGATCGTGAAACCGTAAGCAGGGACGGTCCTGCTGCCTAGTTCCTTTATCTGTAGTCAGCTCACCAGGTGCGTGGATAAGCTTGTAACATTGATGTTTTCAAAAAAGTATATAGTATGTATGTTTTCTTAAATGAATTTTAAGGTAATGCATTAAATGAGTTTGTTTTTAGAAAGTTTATATATTTTGCTACGAAGTATGGATCGAATATTGATTATGTTGAAATCATGTGTTTGTGATATATGAGAAACTTGCATGATTTGAGATATATGAGCATGGATTTTGGAAATGATTTTTATGTTAGGATGCACCCCGTGTACATATATGTGCCAGATTATTTGCCGTGAGATGAGGTCTCATATTGCCAGTTTTGCTCCGGATGCCAGTTATTGCCGTGGGGATGCCCCATGTTGCCAGCTTTGCTGTATTGTCACGAGAGTGTGCATATAGATGAATAAACAGCTTTATTATTCAGAGTATTCTTGAGCAGTATGAGTTTTATGAGAAATGAGATTTATGATTTCAAGTAAAAGTTTGATATATCGATTTACAGCTTATGTATTTATTTATATTATGAAAGACTTATTCGATCCACTTTGTTACTTGTTTATCCACGACACTAAGCTGTGATCCATTGCACTAAGCGTGAGCTTACCCCTTTCCTTAACATTTCAGGTTCAACAGTTTAGTAGATCATCCTTTCCATCTGCTTTTTCGTCATCATTTCCTGCCAATAGAGAAAGGTTGTGCCAACATTAGAGTGTCCTTATTATGTATTTCTTGGGAGAATTTGTTTTTTTTTTTTGGTTATTGGCATTGAGCCTTTAATTGATACTGAGGATATTGTGTTTCCTTCATGGATATTATGTGAGTTGGATCATGGAGATCCTATGTTATGATGATATTTTCAGTTTAGATTTTTCCTTATATTTGGAGGATTAGTCCATATTACAGGGGAAACTCTGCTAGTTTCAGGTCTCCGTCTCACCCATACCCTACCTAAGGGGACAGGTGTGACAACAGACTTCGATATCTCTATAAAAATCCAGTAGTTAACAACTCATTACGCTTTGTGATTCTATATTAACGACTTCAAATGAACTACAGATTCTCTCAAACTCTATAAAATCCTATGTTATATTCTCTAGATCCATTCAAAATCCACTCTCTCGAGTGATAGATCCTAAACATTCATCATCTTCAATTGTGGCCAACAATCAAGAAGCATTAAACTCAAAAGAATATAAATAAATGAATAAAACTTCATAACAAAATTAGCAAACAATTACAAGGTTCAAGCATCGATTACATCATTCACCAGAATTAAAGAGTTTAGTTCATGACAATAGATAAAAACAATAAGAATAAGTTCATGAATCTAATGGAAATCATTAGAGTTCTAAGAAAGAAATAAGATGATAAAACCCGAATTGAATCTCTTCCTCTTCGGATGACACTGCATTTGTCTCCTCTTATTGTTCTTCAATCCTCCTCCTTGGATCTCTCTAAAATATGTGTTTTGGTATTTTGTGCTGTGTATTAGCCTCTCCTTTTGAGTATTGGACGAAGTCATGTATTTATAATAGAGCCTTGGGTCATTAAGCATCTTAAAAAACCCTAAAATCATATTTCTGGTCCGCGGGGGACGCTGCGGCGCCGAACAGTGGGCGCTGCAGTGCTCATCTCTCAGGAAAATGTATGTAAATGACTAGATCTCCTCGAGTATATGCAAATCGATATATTATGGGTCTCGTAACTCTTTCTAGATCAAAATTTATAGTATTTTTAATTTTAGTGCGCAGCTGATGCTAGTTTTTGCTGCTTCTTGAGTCTGATACTCCCGATAGGTCCCGAAATACGCGTATTTGCTCCATTCTTGATGTTATAATGTTTCCTAAAAATAAGAGATAAAATAAACTATAAAATACATTAAATGGCTCGAACCATAATAAAATAATAGGCTAAAGATGCTAGAATAAGTGGGTATAAACCACACTTATCAAACACCCCAAAACTTAAGATTTTGCTAGTCCCGAGCAAAGATAAAATAAAAACTCATTTCAAATAAATAAATAAAAATAACTAAATTAACTAGGCCACTTTCGTGGGGATCACGATTGTGTTGGGGTTGGTGCTCAGAGCGCCAATTCCCGGTTATTTCTGTTAAATACTTCTGTAAAACATTATTATTATGAATAATATATGCAGTTTCTATAATATAATCTATATTTCTATATGGTAAAGACGTAATGACCCGAGAATGATTAGTCATGATACAGTTGCAAAAGCGTCGCAACGGACATTGAGTAGTATCATGACGTTGTCATTCTCAGACTGTTCCTGGTCAAGGTTTACACTACTTGGTCAGTATAGTAAACCCGTTGAGACCGGTACATGTCGTATACTGGAATATATGATTCCAATGGTTTCTCAATGAACCATTAGTCTTGGAGACTAGTATAGACGTGTAGGTGTTTATAGCGGATAAACACTGAACAACTCACCGAAGATTCTTAATGGATGGTACACCAGCGTCAATAAGAATCTTCTTGGGTTGAGTAGCACTTGTGATTCTTAGACTTGAGATGCCATTGTGGGCACATGAGACATCTTCTACACTTAGACGGCAGTCACGTCACCGATCTATTTAGATCAGACCTCTGCCTGTTCGTTGGGTGTAGACAGATCCTCAGGGTGTCCTATGTGTATCAAGATTGGATCCGTCAGTTCTGTGTATCAGAGCATAGGTAGTCCATATGATTAGCAATCAGATAAATCCATGGGCCCGTGGTAAAGTTTAGAAGCTAGTTCTAAACATTCTTTTTGAGATTGCTAATAGAATAGTCGACTGGATAGTCCCGATAGAGATTTGACGTTTACATCTATATCTCTGGGATTTATCCGGATACCTGTGACGGAGGAATTATACATTTGCGATGACCTCGACCTGTATGGTTCAGCGAGATTATCCGTGATCGTCATAATCTACGGGTGGATAGATTATGGACACAAAATTTGATTTCGTGACGGATATACCTGAACCTAGAGAGTCTCAATAATGAAACATACTCGTTGAGCACTAGAGCAACATAAATAAATAATATTGATTATTTATAAAGTCGTTTAATAGTTAAACGCAAGATACATGCTAAAGAGACTAGATAGTCATTTCCTTAATTATTGTGTATTTACATTTAATACTTGATTAATTTAAATACACATTAATTAATAATCAAAATGAGTTATTTGACTTATTTCCTAAATGAATATATGTTTTTAATATTTAATGTAAATATTATACATATATTTAATATATTTGTATTTGATTAATTAATTAATTATTTAATTGTTAAATGATTAAATTAATTAAAATATAAATATCTTATGTTAGAATATTTAAAGTAAATGACATTAGTTGCATTTGTTGACCAAAATAAATATCTAATAAAGTTGTTTATAGATATTTGTGCAAGTTGACCAAATGAAACTTGAAATGAAATTGAAATTAATTTCCTTGTTTTTGTCTTAGCCATTTTCGGCCAAAGGCCAAATGAAACAAGTATAAATTGATTTTCATTTCATGATACATTTAACCTAATATTTTATCAAAACAAACACCATTGAAGAAACCTAAAGGAAGCTTGAGAAAGAAAGAAAGATCAAAGGAAAGCTTGATTTTAGTAAGTTTTTTCCAACTTACTATTAGTAAGGAAATTGTTCCTTAGGATCTAGGCTTCAATATATGATATCCTTAGGTTTTTCCTTCTTTGTTCTTTGTGGTTTTTGTTGATGGAAGTTTTGGTGAAGGTGTAAAGCATGTATGATGATGGAAGTTTGTAACTAGTGTAGTTGTAAACATTCTTTTAAGGTTTATGAAACCATGTTGCTAATCTAGAGTTGTTGACCCACTCTTAAATGACCTAGATTTGATCTTGAGTTGTTTCATTGTGTTGAGACTTGAATTGGATGGAAGAATGATGATTGAAGTAATTGATTTAATGTATTTGGTCTAATTTGTCCAATTTGAGGAAATTGAAAAATTAGGGTTTTTAACTAATTCCAAATTTGGGGGTTTTCATATATGTTGAGCATTTGGTGTGTATATGATGCATGCAAAGTTTCATGTTGATTGGATTTCATTTAGATGAGTTTTGAGACATGAAATTACCAAATGGTCAAATTGGGCACCAAGTGAGGCTCACTGCCTTGATAAGGAATTTTGGGGATTTTGGTTCCTTTGGTGTTTTGATGTTTTGAACATCATAAGTTCATCTTAGAAATGATTTAGAATCATTCAAAATTGATTGGATCAATTTCGGACTAAAACGGACAAAAATACAAAGCAAGGGTATTTCGGTAAATTCACTTAAAATTGTTTTATTGAATTTATTTTCATAATTTGATTATTGGAATATTAAATAAATATGTTTATTTAATTAATCCGAGAAAAAGTTTTGAAATCTGAAAATCGGATTTTCACCGCTTCCGCTGCGTTACCGGAATCACCCCCTAAATAACCCCTACAGATTGCATTAAGCATATGCAACAAGCCTTTAAACCTCTAGGCGGTCCTAGTGGACGAGTTATAGTCTCGTGAGGGCTTACAGCGACGATACCCAAAAACCTCATTCACACATGCAATCATGTAAAATATAAAAGCATAGTCCCGATAGTTACACATAAAATTATCCTCAAAGAAAGTTTATAAATGAAATTACAGAACCTTTGAAGTACGCGATGCGACTCAAATCCAAATTCTTGAGTAAATCATCTAAGCTAGACTCACAGTGTGTGTGTGTAAAGGTTCAATCACAGCGTGATCCTAAGTAAGCCAACTTAATGATTTCGTTTAAAAATTGGGATCGATTGGTCAAACCAACTTAGATATCTCAATTATGCTATGTAATTGCCTTATTTTGTGCTCAGTATGGTATGATTTTTCTTTTCTTCTTGTCTCTTTTTGCTTTTCTCATTTTTTTGAACTTTTTCTTTTTTTTCATCAACACACCTACCCTAAATGTAGCATTTCTCTCCTCATGGTGGTCCTAATACTCGCCCATGGTTAATTTCACACTTATCGGTTATAGGTGGTTTATTTTCTTTCTTTAGAGACTTTTTTCTGTTATTTCTATCCATACCATACATCATAACACTAGCAAATCAAGATAGACATCTAAGCAAACGGTCATTCATCGACATGCAATTTCTTCAACTAGTCACCTTGTCAACTACTTAAGTTTTCACTGCTAAAAACCTATAATTGAGTGCTTACGAGTCTAACATAAATCAACTACTCAAGGCATCAGATAAAAGTAAATTGGGCACTTATCGTTTCTAAAATTTCATCAAAAGCAATCAATATCATCACAGGATTTATGCTTTACTATATAGGATTAAAAATAAATAATTTTTTTTCATAACAAATAAATAACAAGTAAACAACATGCACACACCCCCAAACTTAAAACTTGCATTGTCCTAAATGTAAGATAAATATAAAGAAACAAGAGTGAGGAACAACACTACCGTGCATGGAGTTGATCAGACTCTTACTGGTTAGAATTTGGTTGCGCGAGCGTTGTGTGTTTCGTGCTACATGCATAAATAGCATGCAAAATGAATAAATAAACAAATATCACACAATAAAATAAAATTAAAAATAAAGAAAATAATAATAAAATAATAATAAAATAAATGCAAGGGTTGCCTCCCCGCTAGCGCTAAGTTTAACGTCTTCAGCCAGACGCAACCACCCAAATGGTCATGGGAGCTTAAACGTATTGAACCGGGTAATCTCATATTCCTTCTTCTTTGGTATCCACCGGTTCTTATGACATGAAAAAGACAGCTTGGCAGGCTGTAGTAATTTATCCATAGATAGTCCCCCAGGATATGTAGATTGTCCCCCAATTGGAAATTCTGGACTGCACATTCGGCAAAATTGGCTCGACCTCATTTTTAACCTTCTAGGGATCATCTCCAAGTGAGAAGTGACCTTTCTTTTCCTCTTTTTGCAGCGCTTTGGGAGTGGTTTCAGGTTTAGCTACGGAGAATCTTCCTTTATGCATGACTGCACTATGCTCGTAGGTTGTTGAAATACAGACTCACCCTGCGTGTTTGCAACTCCCTTCTCTACTATATCTACCATGTGACATTCTGCATCACCTTGAGAACTCGGCATGGCTTTGAAAACACTGAAGGTGACTTCTTCATCTTGACCTCTCATTATCAATTCACATTTGTTCTCTTCTTCTATTACTTTTTACTGCATAAGTCCTGATAGGTGTCTTTAAACTCTTTTCCGCTCCTACAGGTTATGATTTGACATTTCTCATTGTGGTTGACTTCAATATCACTCGGAAACACCCATATCTGTTGATTGGCCATGGAAGAAACAAGCAACCCAATTTGCGCTTCTAAAGATTTCATATTTGCCTCTATATTGCCCGTTCGTGTTTTGATGTTATCCAGCATTGACTCATTCTTCTCAAACCTCTCTGAAGCTGTAGCTACAAATGTGCTCATGAGGTTTCTACTCAGCTCTTGGATAATTGAAGCCATGAGGAGGTTGCAAAACGTTCTCCATATCAACATATGAAAAATTCGGATGATAATAATTAGGCATATGACTGCCTCTATAGTTGTTGAAGTTCAAATTGTTCACATATTGTACTTGTTCAAATCATGCTCCTCTGTTGGGTAAAAGCATTCCATTAGCAGAAGCAGCTTCAATAGACGGTTGGCCCATTTGATTTGTCAATACTGATAGATGAGTCGTGAGGGACGATACTTGAGCTATCAGTGCACCAATAGGATCTGTCATTGCTTCTTTTCCAACTCTCCTTGTATGAAAATAAAAAAATATAAGAAAGAAAAAAAAATCAAATAATATAAAAAAATAACGTAAAAAAATAAAAACAAAAATAAAAATAAAACGTAAGACAAAAAAAAAACTAAATTAAAGCTAAGATTACTTGGTAATAATATTAATGTGAATTAAACAAACAATCCCCGGCAACGGCGCCAAAAACTTGTTGTGATATTTTATATCGTACCGCAAGTGTACGGTGTGAAGTTTTAGTATAAATATGAGTTAAGAGTGTCGAACCCACAGAGATTGCGTTAACTCGCACTAAGTACTACAATTGATAATCCTAACTTTATTTAGAAAACAAATAATAAAGATTTTGGTAACTAAATAAATATAAAAATAATTTGATAGGAGGAACTAATACGATATAGATTCTAGATCCTGATTTCACCTAGCTGTAGCCTATGTATTTGTCATGCCAATTCATCTTTGTTCAGTTATATTATTTACAAGTCAAGACTCCTAAAATATCCACTCCCTCTCTCGAGTGCCGAGTGAAAATATCATCAACTACAGACTTCGATATCTCTATAAAAATCCAGTTGTTAACAACTCATTACGCTTTGTGATTCTATATTAACGACTTCAAAGGAACTACATATTCTCTCGAACTCTATAAAATCCTAGGTTATATTCTATAGATCCATTCAAAATCCCCTCTCTCGAGTGATAGATCCTAAAAATTCATCATCTTCAAGTGTGGCCAACAATCAAGAAGCATTAAACTCAAAAGAATATAAATAAATGAATAAGACTTCATAACAAAATTAGCAAACAATTACAAGGTTCAAGCATCGATTACATCATTCTCCAGAATTAAGGAGTTTAGTTCATGATAATAGATAAAAACAATAAGAATAAGGTCATGAATCTAATGGAAATCATTAGAGTTCTAAGAAAGAAATAAGATGATAAAACCCGAATTGAATCTCTTCATCTTTGGATGACACCGCTTTTGTCTCATCTTGTTACTCTTCAATCCTGCTCCTTGGATCTCTCTAAAATATGTGTTTTGGTGTTTTGTGCTGTGTATTAGCCTCTCCTTTTGAGTATTGGACGAAGTCATATATTTATAATAGAGCCTTGGGTCATTAAGCATTTTAAAAAACCCTAAAATCATATTTCTGGTCCGCGGGGGACGCTGCGGCGCCGAAAAGTGGGCGCTGCAGCGCCCATCTCTCGGGAAAATGTATGTAAATGACTAGATCTCCTCGAGTAGATACAAATCGATATATTATGGGTCTCCTAACTCTTTCTAGATCAAAAGTTATAGCCTTTTTAATTCCAGTGCGCAACTGATGCTGGTTTTTGCTGCTTCTTGAGTCTGATACTCACGATAGGTCCCGAAATACGCGTATTTGCTCCATTCTTGATGTTATAAAACTTCCTTCAAATAATAGATAAAATAAAGTATAAAATACATTAAATGGCTCGAACCATAACAAAATAATAGGCTAAAGATGCTAGAATAAGTGGGTATAAACTACACTTATCACATACCCTCGTGAGATGACTCTGGGAATAATCGGTAAATTCTTCGAAATTCCGATACAAATTCTACGATGTTCCATTCCGGACAGTCCATTGTATTTGGGCCGTAACGTTCTCATACGAACTTTGATTTTTATAAATTTTATATCGACGGAAAGCTGAGGTCGAGACCTACAACTTTTGCGTTGAACATTTTTTTAAATTCGAATCAGAAATGGGCTAAAAATACAGATCGAAAATTTAGATGAATAGTACCCGAGGGCATTCTAGTAAATTCTATAAGTTTCTCCAAAATTCTACATTTTTCTTATAAAATGGCTAAGTATAAAAGGGAACACTATTCATGTATCCCTAAAGAAGAAGAAGAAGAAGAAGAAGAAGAAGAAGAAAGAAGACTTGGTAACCATTGGTGACTTGAAGAATGTAGAAAATCAACAAAAATGAGGTAAGGTCATTTGACCCAAATTTGAATTGAAAAGTTTTGGTGGTAGAGATGATATAGTTATTAGGCCTTGTCATTGGTTGAATTAATTAAGGATAAAGTTCTTGGAAACTCTAGATAATGAGAAATTGGGATCATGAGATAAAAAGTTGAATTGGATTGTAGAGTGTTGGATCAGTATGTATTTACTTGAAACTTAAGGAATTGTTGAAGAAAAGATGTAATTTGAAGTATGGAAATGTATATGGGTATGTAGACATGAAGAAGTTAATTTTAGGCCTGAATTTTAGCCTAGCGTCGCGAAACAAAGTACGTCACGACGCGTACTAGAGAATTTGTGCAGATTTACTTCTAGATCGCACGCGTCACGACGCGCACTAGAAATCAGCAAGCAATCGTTTCTGGAATGGTTAGTGTTGCGACGCGTAAAGCCCTGCGTCACGACGCGAATACCAGAATGTCCCAAAAATAGTTTTAAACCACCCCAGTTCCACCCTAGCGTGTTAGAGACCACCCTTAGGGTCTCGTATCAGTTTGCATGTATACATTACATCTTACTACAAGCATGATATAACAAGTTACGATATCACGTACTTGAATTTAGGAGTTTAACCTAGTTCCAAAACTTATCTCGTGGTTTTTAGTCTAATCAATTTACCACTTATAGACCATTGCAGGAGTTGAAATTTCCTTCGACGATGTGGTATCACACCAGCCATATTCCTATCAGTGAGTGGACACTCTCCTTTTAAATTGACTTTCATCTTGTTATTTTTTGTATCAGACTAATTTTTTGTACGCTTTGGGGTGTTAGATGACTTTTATTATAGAAATTACATGAAAGTTTATGTTTTAAGTTATGCTTGAGATAGAAACGTTTTCAAAGCATGATTTTATGATTTTCGAGGCATGGGGGAAAAACCTACCTCAGTATGTAACTGTTACAGCCATAGAATTGACAGATGACATGTGCACATGTAGAGGACTGGGGGGACGGCGATACGTAATACCCCCAGATCCTAGTTCATGACTAGGGATGACAGATGCCCCTAGATCATAGTTTCAGAGCTTGGAGGGTAGCATAGATCCGCACCCCCGGTTCTAGTTCAGTGGCTTAGGAGACGGTGATACGTAACGCCCCAAGACCTCTAGTTTCAGGGGCATGAGTGGCATGATTTGGGGGAAGGCGATACGTAATGCCCCAAAGTCATGGATTTGCACTCCTGGCTCTAGTTAGGCGTATGGGGGGACGATGATACGTAACGCCCCCATACGTCAAGTTTTTCAGAGACAGATCAATTTTCAGATGTCAGGTTTTCAGGAAACTATTTTCAGAGATCAGTTTTTAGAAAACAACTTTTCAGATACATGTTTTCAGAAAAAGATTTTCGAAAGTGAATTTTTGATAAGTTTTACGGAAAGTGTTCAGATGAGTTTTTTTTTAGAAAGAAGCCCAGAGTTTTTAGACAGCAAAAAAAAAAAAAAGATTTCATATAAAGCTATTTCTTGAATTTTTGGTTTTAGAACCAATTATTTTTTTTATTACAGTATTTTAGTTTTCACCCACTCACTTAGATCGTACAACGATCTAACCCCCCCACTCCCAATTTTCTTGTTTTACAGGTATCCTCGGAGGACGAGCTCGAGAGGTTGGATACTGATGCAGTCACTAGGGTTTGGAGTCCACCAGGTCAAGTCAGGGATTAAGTCCAGTTCGATCAGAGTCAGAGAGTGTCTTGTAACGTTTATGTTATACAGTAATAGTCATATAAGTATATAGCATTATAGAATTTATTACCATTAGTGAAATGTGTATTTAATCAGAATACTTGGTAGTAAGAGTAATATGCATACATGGTCGATAAGTTGGGCTATGGTACCATACATGGGTTAATATATAAGTAAGACAAGAATAGCAGTTATCAAAAGTCAGAGGCTTATGGGGATTGTACGGTCTACCCCATACCGGTAACACCTCCCGGATCGGGGATGTTACATTAAGTCAATGATGGTGATGAGAAAAAAGGGAGAAGAATCAAGGCAACTCGAGTGTGAGGTCTTAAGTTTGAATGATGAATGTTGAGTCATCGGTCATCGATGAGTGCCTCAATCCCTTGGACCCCCTTTCCTTTTATAGGCTTTGAAGTAGCCTCTTAGTTGGCTTAGGATTTCCTTATAATAGTCGATTTCCAATCTATTTAGGAGAGAGTAGTAGATTTGGGATTGAATTATGAGTACCTAGATGTCCTGTGATTAGGTGTAATCCCATTTGTATTTGGATTGGTCCAAATACTTAATTTCCTTGTTGGAAAAGGATTAGTGCTAGCAATGTCTACTGAGACACCGCATAAAATGGTATGTGATTCTTATATGTCTTTCAAGTCCTATGGGTTTTTTACCCTTGAAGGTATACATGCTCGTGGGCCCTAAATGTGAAACATGTGTAGACTCATTTTTTAGTGACTAGATTTATGTTGATTGAGCGTTGATGGCAGCCCATAACGTCATTTTAGGCCAGATGAAGGCCATAGGTCATGTTTTGGTACAAGTCTAATACGTGGGCCTAGAAAATAATGACATTCAGGTCCATGACCCCATATTTGGTCTGTATAGTTTGTCTTATACTCTCTAAGTCAATGAGTCATTGTCTTGTAGAGTATTCAATGAGTCTGTCATCTACGGTTTGATTAAGCATGTGAGCACACCTGGACGTTGATGTCGCTTGGACTAGACGGTGGTCGTGTCACGTTTGACCGAACCAAGTAAAGATCTGGGATAATTGTAGGTCACAGAAATCAGCGACGCTGTTCCAGGCTCGCGGCCTGGTTGGGAGTAAAGAGTAGTCCCACGGGGGAACTAAATCGGAGAAATAACATGGAGTCGCCACCCAGTGTGAACTGGGAAAATGATTTAAGGCCGCACTCACCCCTCGCAAGGGAAGACCTCAAACCGTTGGGTTCGGAATGGTCCTTTACTTATGCCACTTGTAATGAAATAATTTGTGCAATAACTTAACCGAATCTACGCAACATACATGCTCAAGAGCAACCTATATCTAGTTTGCATGCTTTAACAGTAAGTCGAAATACGGCAAACACGCAATAACACACAATAATTTCATGAGCATATGGAATTATCAAACACGAAAAAAATAAATAATAACTTAAACATAAACGTAAATTAATTTCCTAATACGAAAGAAAACAACTAAATCATGCATAAAGAAATAACATACTAACGGCTAAATCATGCTCAAATACATGGTCAGATGAATGGAATATGTGTGTCCCTCAAGTCGTACGTGGAGTTATTTCCCAAGTACAAACCGCACTACCGTCCATTCGGATTCGGCTACGGAATTTACGTATGGGTTTCCATCCGATATACCACAAAAGAGAACACATATTCCATTCATCCCAAAGTCATATCACATACCAATCCACAATACTCATGCGAAATAAAGTAAAAAATAAATGATAGAAAATAAATGGAGATAAATATAAAAGGGTGCCCTCAGGTCTTACCTCTTAAGTCATCTCTTGGAAGTGCGTTACACGGCTGTCAGAAGGGTTAATACTCCGCAACTCCTCCGGTTCACTGGTTTACCGCTTTTCTTCATCGCCTTACTGCTTTGGGCTGTTGTTTCTTCTGTTTTAGCTGCTGATTCTGGTAATTGTTGATGCGGTTCTTAGGGACTATTTGGTTATTGTTTTTGGGTGATATTATGTCACAGTTTTATGGTATTTTTGGGGTGTATTTTGAGACTGTTTTGGTTATATTTCAGGGACTGCAGGGGGCTGTATTTGTTATTTTATGGTCGGTGAAGGTAGGTTTTGGTTCACTTGGAGGGCTGGCTGGTGCGTTGTTATATTTGTGATTCGGTGGGGGAGTTAATTTTGTTGTTGTTTGTTTGTTAGATGAAGGGGCTGCTGCGTGAAGAATGAGTGAGGCTGAGTGTGTGTGTTGCTTGAGTGTGAGTAGCGTGAGAGCTGCTGGCTGTTTATGGCATGGGCTGTTTATGGCTGTTAGTTTATTTGTTGATGGCATGGGCTTGTTTATGAAGGGTGGCCTTGTTGTCTTGCTTGGTCGATGTGGGATTGAGAGGGGCCGTGAGTGACTACTTTGTTGGCTCTTTATTCATGCGTGATGAGGGGCTGAGTGGGGGGCGTGCTGCTTTGGACGTTATTTGTGAGGCCTTAAATGGTTTTCTTTGTTTGTAAATGGCGTGATGAGAGAGTGGTGTGAGTGAAGGGCTGACCTTCCTTAGCGATGTGGGATGTAGGTCTGGCTTGTTAGTGTGTTTTGTTGGCTGTGGGGACGTGCAAGGTGTCTTTGTTGAGTGGGTTGTGTATTTTTGTTTGGGCTGACTTGTTGCGTGTTCGTTGAGGTGAGGGGTGGTTGATGTGGGAGCCTGGCCTCATGTGGCTATTATATCACTTGTGCATGGTTGAAGCATCCCATAGAAGCACACCATATTCACAATTAGGGGTGAGCAAAACCGGTTTCGGTTCCGGTTCCGCATGGAACCGGAACCTACCCGGAAAAAATCGGTTCCTAATTAAGTGGAACCGGAACCTACCCAATTAAATAGGGTACCCTATTATTCGGTTCCAATTCGGTTCCGGTCCGGTTCCGGTCCAGTTCCGAATTACCCTATTAATGTAACATTATCATTAAAATCATGGGTTTCGGTAACATTATAATGTAACATTATCATTCATGCAAATAAATGCTGCCAGTTTAAATCTAAAATTCAAGCAACTTACATGGATTACAACAATTTAAAAACTACTCATTAAGAGGGAAAAGGCATAAATAACAATGACCATATACCTGCCAAAATACAGCTTTGGTGCTGACAAAAAATAAATAAAAGAACAAACAAACAAGTCGCACATTATTCGTGTCTTGTATGTAGTTGTTTGAATTTGGATTTTTAAAATGTTGCCGCAACTTTAACGGGTGACTTACCTGCAATATGCAAACGGAATCTGTCGCAGCAAATATGTGCAAACGGTTCTCAAATGCGGTTCCGGTTCCGGTTCTATGGTCCGGTTCCGGTTCCGATTATTCTGGAACCGGAACCGGACCGCTTACAATCGGTTCCTTATATTTGGAACCGGAACCGGACCGGTTACAACCGGTTCCGGTTCCAAACCCATATTTTCGGTCCGGTTCCGGGTAGACCCGGAACCGATGCTCACCCCTATTCACAATCGATGTGGGATCCTTCAAAGGCTGCTTGGTTGATTTTGTGCGATGAATATGGTGTGAATGGAGGCTATTTCGTACAGCTTGGGGATGTGAATGAGGGCTGTCTCTGGGGCAGTGTTTTGGGCGTGAAATTAAGGGCAGTTCACTGGTTATTTGTTGTGGCAATGGAGAGGAGCTTGAGGGTGCTTGGGCGTGAGTGAGCTGGAATGGAGGGCAGTGGGCATGAGTTTAAGGGGTCATAATAGAGGGCAGTAGGCGTGAGTTTGGGGGCTGGAATGGAGGGCAGTGGGCGTGAGTTTCGGGGCTGGAATGGAGGGCAGTGAGCGTGAGTTTGGGGGCTGGAATGGAGGGCAATGGGCGTGAGTTTGGGGGCTGGTTCACTGGCAGTTTGTTGCGGCATTGGAGAGGAATTTGAAGGAGCTTGGGCATGAGAGAGCTAGAGAGGAGAAGAATGTCTTGTGTTGTATATGTGCTAGGGGAAAGAGGGATGGATTTTGGGTTCTTTTTATAGGCAAAATTGGTGCCTTAATTGGGTGGGCTATCCTTTATTAATAGGAGGTTGTTTTGTTGAAAATGGGGTGTGATGTGTTGTTTCTTTTGACTTGGATGGGGGAGGCCATTAATTGGGAGGTGGCTTTGTTGAAAATGGGGGGATAAGGTGAATTTTTATGTAAAGGGCGTGGGGTATGCTTGGTGGAGGGGTAATTTTGTGTAAAGGGCGTGGGGTAGTCTTTTGGTGGGCTTGGTGTGTGATTACGGGGGTTTTGGGCCAATAGTAATGTGACTTGCGGGGGGGGGGGGGGGGGGTTTTGGCCAAGGATAATTTTGAAATAGAGGTCCAACGAGCAAACCCGAAGCTAAGCAAACGAATTAAATCCACCAATGGTGTCAATTCATGACTTTTTCCTTCCGACGTCCGTTTCCCGTGACTTTCGTGACTTACAAGGTAGTGCCTCCGCACGAGGCTCATCATCAGGACTTATATGCAAAAATACAGTGCCTACAATAATCTTCAGTATACTTGATGATGGTCTATGAGATTGTTTTATTGGTTGGACTAGATGAAAGCCTGGATACCGATCCGACCATCAAAGGTCATGAGGAATGTTCTCGTCAGTTGGACCAGAAGAAGGTCTAGAATAATCTACAATCGACCAGACCTGCTGAAGGTCCAAGGGAGACTTCAGTTGATTAGACCAAATAAAGGCCCATAAACCAATCCGACATGAAGAAGGCCGTGGGCAATGTTCTCGTCGACTAAACCAGATAAAGGTCCAGGATAATCTCCAGTCGACCAGACCTGCTGAAGGTTTGGGGGAGTCTTCAGTCGACTGGACCAGATGAAATCCCATGAGTCGATCTGACTGTCGAAGGTCATGAAGAATATTCATGTCGACTGGATCAAAAGAAGGTTCGGGATAATCTCCATTCGACCAGACCTGTTGAAGGTCTGGGGGAGACTTCAATCAATTGGACCTGATAAAGCCGCAATAACCAACCTGATCTGAAAAAGATCGTGGGGAATATTCTCATCAATTGGACCTGATGAAGGTCCATGATAATCTCCCGCCGACCAGACTTTAAGAAGGTCCAATGGAGTCTTTTATGTCGTCTAAACCAGATGAAGGTCTAGGTCTTCAACCTGACCTAAAGAATGTCATGGGGAATGTTCTCGTAGATTGGACCAGATGAAAGTACAAGATAATCTCAAGTCAACCAGACCTACTGAGGGTCTAGGGGAGTCTCCAATGTTGTCTGGACCAGATGAAAGTCTAGGTCTTCAACTTGACTCAACAAGAGTCATGGGGAATGTTCCAGTTGACTGGACCAGATGAATGTTTAGGATAATCTCCAGTGGACCAGACCTTCTGAAGGTTAGTGGGAGTCGCTTATGTCGCATGACATTGCCTGCAAGCTTGAAACTGTAAACATGGTTAGTAATAAGGAGAAATTACTTTCACCTGTCATTTGGAGACTTTGTCGATTGAACTCATTGATGGAAGTTGACCACGCTATGTCGTCTGGAGCGTTCACGACAGTCCCCAAGGGGCATTTGGATCAATAGAAAGAACTGATGTCACTAGATGCCTTTTCGGGTCGATTGAGGGTGATATGGATCGTGTGATCTTTGAAGAATATGACATGGCCTGAGGGGCCCTCTCGGTCGTTAGAGATAATCATGAGTCAAAGAATGTGTCTCCCCGTTGTTTGGGGAAATAGACTGATTCAAGGTCGTCTGAGCCAAATAAGTATATCTCCATGTTGTTTGGAGAACGTAGACATCTTTGATCTTTGTTTAGGGGTATGGAAGACTAACCTCTCTCAAACGATCCCAAATTCTTCCTCATGTGAGAACTGAATGTCCCTAGATGACTTCGAGGTTTGTCCTTTCTTACGCGTTAGGCCCTAATTGGGCTTCATGAAATGGGCTTGGTAATGTTAGGCTTACAGTCACTTGCTACTATAACCATAGCAAGAGTTTCGAGGCTTCTTTAAGCGAGAAAAAATGCGCCAAATGGAAGGAGGCATATGTGGTGTTTAGAGGCTCATTTCCTTCAAGTGGAAAGAGCTCTCAACTCATTTCAGGGTATTCTCCGACCTTCTTCTCTTGTTCTTCAATTTCTTCAATTATTCATAGAGTAGATTCAAGCTGTTCTTAGTCAATTAGGCAACTTGATCCTTAGAATTTCAATACGATTTAGGAATTTAAGATTGAGAATTAGGGAAATTTAATCTTTAGGGAGTAGAGATTCCAAAGACTTCGTTGTTTTAAGTTGAATACCGCGTAGTCATTTGAACCAATGTCGAGTGAAAGTTCAATGGGTTCGAACGATACCCCTATAAACATATATGTTAGATCCCTCGATAGAACTTCTAGATCCCCCAACGAGCCGACTGGGAAAGAATTTGGCTTTGAATGGTCATACGGATGTCAAGGTGATCCTGGAATGTTGACAATAGTGAAATCGCCTTTAGGAGTACCTAAGGATAGAAAACCTCTTAGGACTCTGCCTGTAGTGGGGGAGTCGAGTGGGACACCAAGTACTAGTGAGCCGACAAATATCCTAACAATGAATTCTGCTAGTCGAGTGACTGAGCAATCGATAAGGGAGATGAAACTGAGATACAGGTTTCCTCAGTCGATTGAGGTGAGATTGGCCACGTTAAGTGAGAGAATTGATTACAAAATACTCGGGTGGATGGGGTTCTACGTGTAGGGAAGCGGCCGCGAGTGCGCAATGGAAATTAAAATTATTATGCCGCTTTCCCTTTGCCCAAGACCCATTTGTTTTTATTATTCTACAAGCCTAAGTGTAGGAACACAGGATCTGGGGCGACGCATGTTGTCCCGGGCTCGCGGCCCGGTTGGGAGTACGGAGTAGCCACGGGGGACTAAACCGGAGAATAATGGAGTCGCCACCCGGTGTGAACCGGGAAAATGAGATTTAAGGGCGCACTCACCCTTCGCAAGGGAAGACCTCAAACCGTTGGGTTCGGAATAGTCCCTTACTTATGTCATTTGTAATGAAAGGATTTATGTAATAATTTAATCAAGTTTAAGTAACACTTATTTCCAAGAGTATCATACTTCTAAATTCACATGCATACATCAACAAGTTCATCACAACATGCAACATCACATGGCAATCTCACGAACATTTCTCAATCATATGATAGGGAAAACTAAGAACAACCTAATCATGCTTGAGTACTATCTCATGAACATATTAACCAAATAACATGCTAACAGCCTAATCATGCTTGAATATCATCCCAAGAACACATAGAATGGATAAATGCAGGAATACAAATAATATGATTGGCTACATAATGCAAGGGAGATCACCCAAAAGGCAATTATGCATGAAATATGATGAGACAGACTTAGTTCAGTGTGTGCGCGTTCATGTAGCGTTCGTAAACGCGTTAGAACGGTAAACAGAAGGTTCGCGTTCGTGTAGCGTTTGATAACGCGTTCGAACGGTACCAGACCTGATGATACAAAATGCATGCGCGTTCGAGTAGCGTTTGTAAAACGCGTTCGAACGGGAAACATAAGGTTCGCGTTCGTATAGCGTTAGATAATGCGTTCGAACGGATCCAGACCTGATGAAACAAAATGCATGCGCGTTCGAGTAGCGTTTGTAAAACGCGTTCGAACGGGAAACAGAAGGTTCGCGTTCGTATAGCTTTCGATAACGCGTTCGAACGGGAACAGATCTGATGCACAAAATGCGATGCAATACATACATAAAAAGTAAATAGCGAAATACGAGGCGCGGCGAGCATCGTGGCAAAGGATTTTAACCTCTCCAATTAGAGGACCTTTCATCGCACTTACTAAGCCCATGCGCTTATCTCAATGCATATAAAAATAAAGACAATAACCTTAGACTTCATATAACCGATTGAACACATCTTACATTCAACCGAATATACGTTAATTGGCGCGGCAAAGCATCATGGTAAAGGATTTTAACCTCTTCAATTAGATGACCTTTCATCGCACTTACTAAGCCCATGCGCTCGATCACATCATGCATACAAAAATAAAGACAATCATATCAAACTTAGTATATCCGATTGAACATATCTTATATCCAACCGAACACACATCAACCGGCGCGGCAAATCATTATGGTAAAGGATTTTAACCCCACCAAATAAGGGACCTTTAATCCGACTTACTAAGCCCATGCGCTCGATTGTATCATGCATACAAAGAATAAAGACAATAATATCAAACTTAGTATGCCCGATTGAACATATCTTGCATTCAACCGAACACACACCAACCGGCGCGGCAAAGCATCGTGGTAAAGGATTTTAACCCCTCCAAATAGGGGACCTTTAATCCGACTTACTAAGCCCATGCGCTCGATTATATCATACATACAAAAGTAACATGCAGAATTCAAATAACGAAAAATAAATAAATCAAAGCAACATAAAACAAAAGAATGTGTCGTTTACTCAAGTGGTACGTGGAGTTGTATCCCGAGTACAGATCATACTACCGTCTATTCGGAATCGGCTATGAAATTTATGTCCGGGTTTCCATCCTATATACCACAAGAGGCGACACATTTTCCATTTCATTCAAGCCACAACATGCATCCACAAACGACTCTCATGCGAATAGAATTCAATAAACAATCAAAAGACGAATATAAATTAATGAGAAAAGTGCCCTCAGGTCTAACCTTTTAAATCACCTCTCGGATGTACGGTACACGATCGTCGGAAGGGTGGATGCTCCGCAACTCTTCCGGTTCACTGGTACACTGCTCTCGTTCGTTGTCTTACTGTTTTGAGTCATCGTTCTCCATCTTTTGCTGCTGCTTTTGACTCCGATTCGCTGCCGTTTTGCTACTGTTTTGCTGCTGTATTTTAGTTACTGTTTTTGGGATGTTTTGGCTACTGTTTTGGGTGTGATTTTCGGTGGTTTTATGGTGTGGTCCGGTGGCTGTTTTATGTGTGTTTTAGGGCTGCTGTGTGGCTGACGAAGTGGGGGCAGTGTGTTGAAGGGGCGAAGGTGAGGCAGTTTGTTAATTGTGTTGTGTTTATGACGTTGAAGGGCTGTGTGGCATGTGCAGATTTGTGAGGCTATGGACGTGTAGGGCTGATCGGTTTGTGAAGGTGCTTTTAACATGAAGGCTTGGGGTTATTTTCTTTTGTGTCTTGTGATTTGTGTGAGTTGTGTGTATATTATATGTATGAGCTAGCCATCATGTCTTGGTTATGGGTTGTTTATATAGAGAAAGGTTAGGGTTTTACCTTGTCTCACAAGGAAGGGATTTGATTTGGTGTTAAGCAAGGAAAGTCAAAGATTGAGGGGGGACAAATTTGGTTTAGATTAGGAAGTCAATATATTTAATTTGTTATAATTGATTTTAATTAGGCATGACATCTTTTTAATTTAGTATGTGATTTTGTTTAGTTAGGAATGAATCTTGTGTAATTGGTGGGTGAATATCTTAATTAAGGAATTAAAGTATTTGATTGATTTTAATGTTTATTTTAATTTGGTATGTGATTTTTAGATTTGTTTTGATTTCATCATGTGTTAAATATGTGTTTTAAGTGGGCTTGGGTGTGTGGGCCAAGGCTTGGGCGAATTGGGCTTAATGTGAGGCTAGCAGCAAAATCATAATTACCGACACCGTTCGAACGCCTCCTCGAACGCGGCACGAATGCCCGCAATCTGTTTGCCGTTCGAACGCATACACGAACGCAGCACGAACGAAAATAGTGAACGTTGTTTATTCTGAATTTCCCCTTCCGATGTCCGTTTTCCGTGACCTCCGTGACTTAAAAGGTAGTGTCTCCAAATGAGACTCATCATAGGGACTTATGTGCAAAAATACAGTGCCTACACTAGGCATGTTACTACATATTCTAAGCATAAAACTCATAAAACATCAAAAGAAAATAAACCTAAACATGCTAACTATCATAAGAACTCTAAATAAAATAAAGAAAGAAAAAGACTTACTTGAACCGTAGACTCCTCCAGTCCTCCCTCCAATCTACAAGCTTTTCTCGAACTCAGTAAGCTCTTCCACGTTCCAAAGAGCCACCCAAGTGTGTGGCCTCCAAAGATGCACACACCAAAGCCAAAACTCAACGGCAAGACTACGCCTTGAGTGCACGGGTATTTTACCGTTGGTGCTAGCCTAGTCAAATACCTCAAAACTTTTAACTCGAGGTTCCTCTAGTCAATTAGACTTAAGGATCTTCAAAATCAGTGGCTTACTCTTAAACTTTAGAGTTGCTCACTTATATAAACCCAAGATATGAAAGGTTTGGTGTAGCCTATTTGTAAAGAATTTTTTGGGTTTATATAGTACTCCAAAGACAATAAAATTAATTAAGAATCCGATGTGGGATAAAAGCTAATTTAATCTTAGCCATTGGATCTTAATTTAGTGGTTTAATGAGATTATAAAACCCTAATAAGAGTTTGGGCCAAATTTGAATTTAAAACAAATAAAAAAAATTTATTATTCATGTTACTATTCACATAAATAGTAATTTTTTTTCCAATTCCCAAAGTGCCCCCATCTTCATTCACCAATCCCTAAGCCACTATGGAACCTCATAAATGATCTGTTCAATAATTAAACACATTGAACCATTTATGAACAATTCCTACAGCAATCATATATGCTATTATATTTGTACTGTGCACTATTAACCATTGATTTCGACTTTGTTTTGTGTGACCTTTTGGTTTCCCCTCAATTTGGACATGAAGTGAATCGTGATAATTTAATCGAACATAATTATCCTCCGATCAGATGGTTGTTCGATTTCAATGACCAAAGTTGACATCTAGCAACATGCCAAGGCCCCCAAATGAGAAGGAAAGATATATATACCCATTCTGTATGCGATTTACACATGATACGGTCCCTCGCCTCACTGTATCCCCACCTATTGACCTAGGGTATGGAAAGTGTCTACCCATATGGTCAAAGATATGATGTTGATAGTGTCATGAATCGTACTAACCCAAGAATCTAACATGATTCTTCCGCTGTGGCCACAGTCTCAAGCACTGATCACACATATCAACCCGCGAACTGGAATACTACTCTTCCAGTATTCCACGAACTGGAATACTATTCATATAAGTTATGTAAGACACGTATAATAAAGATTTCCATTTTATTAATTAATCAAAATATTACAAATACATGTACATATAGCCCATCCACAAGTTGGGTATAAGGCATATCTCTAACAATCTCCCACTTGCACTATAGCCAACTAGTATGAATCTGGACACCATACTCTCGGGTGTGCCTATCATGCTTTTGTTGAGTCAGCCATTTAGTCAGAGAATCTGCAAGATTATCTTATGTGGGTATTTTCTCTATAATAACTTCTTTTCTCTCAAAAATCTCCCTGCTGAGATGAAATCGCCTGAGTACATGCTTAGATTTCTGGTGGGACCTTGGTCCCTTTGATTGAGCAATGGCGCACGTGTTGTCACAGTACATCGTGACACTATTCATTTACATTGAGGGGAATTAGGTGAGAAGAGAATACAAAGAGACAATAAGAGAAAGGCTGGACACGCAGGTCCAATTTATAAATTCTAAATTTACAATAATTTCTAAAATTACCCTTCCCTTCTAATATCCATCCGATATACACTATTCATACATCACATCCACATTCATTCATTCAAGGCATGTTATACAACCAATCAAATCCAATTAATTAGTCTTTAATTAGGTGACAATACAATGTTCAAACAATTGTTTGCATTTGCGCGAGTCCAACTCGTTTTGAGAATAAATACTTATAGTATGAATTCACGAATTATATCGAACTACTCGTTAAATCCAATTTAAGTCGTATTCAATACTAATCCTATTATTTAATTCTAAATTAAATATTTACACTTTTATTGTGCTTTTATAACTTAGATTCCAAATCTAGTACTATCGGGTCTCAAAGCCCAACTAACATCTAATGTCCGTTTAATTAAAGTCCGATGGGCTTTCAATTGATTTCTTTAGGCTTGGGTTTTGGTCAATGTATGGGTCAAACCCAATTACCAAGCCCAATAAGGAATCACCCTCATATGCCATAAAATCAATATCAAGCCCATAAGGCCCAATTAAACATAAAAGCCCATTTATTACATTTGGGCTTAAATGGTGTGATTTAGGCCCATTTTGGATCCAATCCAAATGGTCCAAATCTACTTGGCCCAACCAAGCCCATTATGTCCAATTTAATAGTTTTAGGCCCAATTCAAAATTAAGCCCAACTAACCAAATTTTAAAATTCCAAATTTTATAACTTAATTAATTAAAGTGTATTATCATGATTAATCCTTTAAATCAATATTCCCAAAATATCAAATTAATCCATTAATCATATTTTTATCTTAAATATATGTCCAACATTATTTAATCAAAAAATCAAGTCCCTAATCCTCCATCAAGCATTCGGCCAAGGTGATTAAAATGGTTCCGATTTCGTTTTCAATCCAATCGAGTTACAAATCATCATTCCATATTGTTTCAAGTCATCTAATGTCTTAAAATTAAAAAATCATCTAGTCCATATGCTTGCATGTATTCGGCCAAGCCTCATTTGGGTTGGAAAAATTAATCCAATTTATTTTCCATGAAATTGATGATGTATAATCTAAATAACATACATCTAAGCATATTTAATCAAGCAAACTCATCAAATCATGCTTCATACAATTTTCCCCAAATAACATCCTAATATATTTGCATGCTCTTTAAGCTCTGATACCATTGTTGGAAAAAAATAACCAAGCCCCAAGATCAACAAGAACAAGCAAAATATATAAATACATGAATGAACAAATTGAAGTATGGCGGAATCATACTCACAATACTTGAAAATGGATGCTTAGATGAAGCGAAAACTCCTCCCTTGTGCAGTGAAGCTTTCGGCCAAGAACAAAAGAGGGACTCCAAGTCGAGTTTGATCCTTCCAAGCTCAAGGATTAGTTTCCCATATCACCTATGTATGATCCCTTGAAGGTGCTAGCCTTTGTTGTGATTTTGAATGCACAACTTCTTCAAATCTTGCCACAAAAATTGAAGAAATGGAGAGCCAAAAACTGCTTGCAAGTTTCGGCAATGTGAGAGAGAAAAATTGAATGATTTTTGTTACAAAAAATCAATTTATATTTATGCCATAATATCTATTAAATTAATAATAAACTTATGACACAAATCATGCAATGGCTTAGAGTGTCAAACACTCAATTTCCATGCAAAACCATTGAGTGCATTGTACACAATCTCCATGCAATGCATTAGAGTTAAATAATGCATAATAAGACATGTGTCATGTGGGCCCCACACGTTTCCAAATGAAAGTGGGCCCACGTGCACTCACGCGTTCGGGTTCGATATTTCCGAAATACCGAACTTACGTCGCGACGTTAATTAAATCGAATTTAAATAAATAATTGCGCCTAGCGAAATTATTATTTACGTCGCTAACGAATTAATTCTAAATTAACTCGTTTGCCCGAATTAAAATCTAATTTTAATTGCGCGTCGAAATCGAATTTCGATTATTATATCGAATATAATAATTTTACGATTAATTCCAAATTAATCGTTCTCTCTCTATGTATAGTTACTTTATCCAAGATAAAGTCTCTCCGTAATTAATCCAAGATTAATCGAGTTTGAATCATACGTCATTGGTGAATCTTCGGGAAGCGACCCAAGAGATCTCTGGATATGTTGGCAGTAAATACGGCCGTCAGATTATCTGAATACGTACGTACCAAGTACTACGTTTTTACCGATTTACAAGACAAGGTTAGCCTCTAGCAAAACGCCATGCCTACCCAATTCTCCAGAAATATTCTTATTGGAATATAAGATCTATAACAGGCGTAGTATACGTAGTATAGTGTATATCGAACCAGTATCGGATGATCACATGTAAGGCCTGGGGCTGGAGATGTGTCTGCCCCGTACGATACACATATCGGACATCAAGCAACCAGTCTCTCTTGAATCGGATAATCCTGACCTAGTCATATTATCCCGATGGTTGCAACCATTATAGAGTACTAGTTCTGTATCCCTCGCGATCATCATCTCCATATGTCTGAAGTGATACTTCCATCTTGACATCACACCCAATACACTACGATTCTCGATAAATCCAGAAGAGGTGTACACAGAACCCGTTAAAGCCTTGGACCACCAAAACTAAAGTTTACCGATTGTCGTAAGTACTAGCGATGCAAGTCTCAGGTTAAGATCATATGCACCTACCCTGAAGCAGACTCCCATAGACACGCAGACATACTACCAATGGGATTCCGCGGGGTCTATCCAGAGCGAAGCTGTTTTCGTACCATCGGTAAAACACAACCTCCTACCGCACTTGCATAAGTATCCTATACTTAAATATATGAGAACTATGCCGTTGTGCCCTCACAACATGCACAAGTGCAGTACTAGTCTATTCCGCATTATCGATGTCCAATCTCGATAATACTACGACTAGGGATATTAATGATTAAACCTTTATGGATTGATACCGTCTCATATCATCACAATCCGGAACTAATCATAGGGACTTTTACCATTTATATATCAATGTAAATAAATTACAAAACGGTAAAAGGCAATTTCATTACTACATAGTTAATTTTGTACAATAATACAATATCATTTACAAAATAGTGACGCTATGGGTCATAACTGTCTAACAAATTTAATATTAAAACTATCTAGGGTTGTGATTTCTTCCAATATCATTTTAAAGATGAAGTGGTTATCTTAAAGTTGGGTAATATATTGATTTATTAACCTGGAACACTAAATTATGTGTAAGCCTCTGTCGATGGTCAGACACAAATACCCAGTTTAACCCAATTGAACCATATGTCTATGTCAACCAAATATCTGGATTCATTAAGTTTAAGTTCCAATTATGGCTACCCCCGCCCGACAGGTATATTCCTATCCTGTAAGGAAATCTATTAAAGGGTTATCTATCCTCAAGGAAGATCGTGGGCTATTAAGTCTAAGGTCTTAAACCTAAAATCCCTATGTCTAGTTCATTTTAGATTTACCAGTTCAATTTTATTAATGGCCAGTTTAAAAAGCAATAGGATTAAGACTCAATAAATAAACTTTTATATTACCCAAACTATAATTTAACCTCTTATAAACCGGTGATATTGGATTTCATCACAACCCCAGATAACTGGCTTAGTTACGACACATATTTACAGGTAGTAACAACTTAAATAAAAGAAAAGACATAAAGTAAAATACTAAAAATTAAATACTGAAAAGTAAATGCTGAAAGTAAATTGCTGAAAGTAAATTACTGAAAAGTAATAAAGTAAAATTACAATAAAAGAAAATGCTGAGGTAAAAGGATCCACTTTTATTACTTCTAATTTAGATATCTCCTTTAATATAATATATTAACTTTGCATGATAATTACCACCAGCAGCCATATAGGCGGTATCCAGATTAAGTCAAATTAATAATTAATTACCAACCGACCAATCAGGCGGTATCCAGTTTAGTCAGGTTAAAACCAATTTAAATAATTACCAACCGACAATATGGCGGTATCCTCGTTAAGTCCGGTTTTAACTAGTTTATATATTATAATAAGGGAGATTAATCTAAATATTAGTAATAAAAGTTTTACCTTTTACCCCAGCAAATGGGAGTTACCTCTTCATTACTGAAAAGTAAAAACTGAAAATTAAAAAGAAAAGTATTGTGCGTAAAAGTAAATTGCGGAAGTAAAAACTGAAAAGTAAAGAAAAGAAAGTGCGAAAATGAAAATTAATTACTGAAATCTATAAATAAACAAACAAGATACAATCTTCTTAGTATTCTTAAGAATTCCTTAGAAGAAAGTATGAATTTTACAAATGAAATGGCTTGGTATTTATAGGCAAAATTTTGCCTCCATCAAATCATCCACCAAATCAATTATTAATTGCTCCACTAATTGCTCCACTAATTACTCCACCAAATCCATTATTAATTGCTCCACTAATCTCTTATCATGTTTGGTGATGATTTGATAATTTTTATTATTTATTTATTAATTTATTTTTTTCTTTGAAAATGATTGAAAGCGACTTTAAATAAGCCACACTACACACTTCTGATGGTTCATCAATTTCGGGCATGAAATCTTCAGAATTCGAAATTATTTTGTCTTTCAAAGTTGTAGATCTTTGAGTCTTCCTTAATCTGGAACTTGAATCAGCTCAATCCGATATCTGAGTAAAACGTTATGCCCAAAATACGACAGATGCGCAAAACTGGAATTTCCAAAACTGCACTTCGTCAAAACGCCCTTTCAAGTTTCCAATCTCCAAAATTAAAATATCAAGTCCAATAATTGCCCTTATTTGACCCATATTTCGTTTTAAATGATTGCATTAAGTCCCAATATTATTTTATCTGCAAAATAAACTAAACACATCAAAACGTTCGTCAAACCCGAGAAACTAAACAAAATATTAAGTAAAAGGGGCGGTAAATATTGATATATTTTCCGCTCATCACACCCCCAAACCTAACATTTTGCTAGTCCTCGAGCAAAATAATAAAATAAAATTAAAATTAAACTAAGCCACTTTCGTAGGGATCACGGTTGCATTTAGCATATGCAACAAGCCTTTAACCCCTAGGTGTCCCTAGTGGACGAGTTGTAGTCTCGTGAGGGTTTACAGCAATGATACCCACAAACATTTTACAAAAGTAAAAAGGTAGTAAAACTAATGCACACAAAAGCAAAAAGACAAGCGAAAAGAGAATAAAGAAGTTAGTGACTAATCAGGTAAAATTTCTACTCCAAGTCAATAATTGTTTTGTTTCATTCTAAATTACAGAATAAGTAAATTCTCCGATTATTTTTACCATTCTTCATATACACAGCCAACAAAATATTAAACATCTCATTTTTTTCCCACAACAGTCATAAGTGCAGTTGATAAGAGAGTAATATTTTTGTCCTAAAGTTCTATCAGATTTAACACCTTTGGTAGCAATGAAATAATTTTTCTCATTTTTCTGATTTTTTTCTTTGATTTTTTTCACTATTTTTTATTTATATACAATATCCTCCATCTATGTAGCGAGTGTTGGGTCGGTAACTCCCAAACCAGTTGGCTTTAGGGCACCAGGTGTTAAGACACCCCTACAGACTTAATTTACTCAGACTTCAGATATATATATTTTTGCAGCATCTTCGATCCATGTAACGAGCTTTGGGCCAGTGACTCCCAAACCAGTTGGCTTTAGGGCACTAGGTGTTAAAACACCCTTACAGACTTAATAACTCGGATCTCAAACGTTTTTTTTTTATTTTATTTTTACTCCACTGCTTTTTGAGATGCTTCCTCCAATTAAACTAGAGCACTGAATATTACAAACTTTTCAATTTTAACTCATGTCCGTATGTTACTATATATGTTGATAATACATGTCAACTGAGCATATGAAGATCCATTTTAGTCCGTTTTAAGGAGAATTCACAAATTAATTCAAAATGAAATAAACAAAAATAACTTGTTTCGAAATAGGTTGAGATACGTCTCAGGAGTGGAAACTCCTTACTTAGCTATCTCTTACCAATTTCACCTTTTTAGTCAAATTAAACACAAAAAAAAACACAATATATTTTTGTAATTTTTGAAAATTTTCAATTTTTTTTGTATTTTTTTGAAAACTTTTGGACTAAAAATAAAAATAACACACAACTAAAAACAAGGTACTGATCAACTAATTCCCTCCCCCAAACTAAATGAGACATTGTCCCCAATGTCTTAAATAGTAGAAGAAGAGTTTAGAAGATAATACCTGGTTAGCTGAAATTCTACAAGAAATTAAAGGTTAAGATCCAGATTAATTCGACGCCTCTTACCACGATCGTATTCGAACCAATTTATCTTTGAAAGGATAGGGTCAACTTGTGGTTCATAGCTATGAGTTGGTCTATTAGATCCGGAGCAGTTCTGGCAGTGAAGAGGAGTTCTTTCAAAGGTTTTGACACGAATCCATTTCTCCGAGCATCATCAAGAACACACAAAAGAAAATCATAAAATCCATCAACATTAAACAGTCCAAGTGGTTTCTGGTATGTTCAGGTTCGCCCAAGATAGTACAATAAAAATTTCCTCCAATGTGCCCAAGCCACCTGGCAAAACAATAAAAGCATCAGCACGATTAATCATTTCTACCAATCGTTCAGACATACCTGGCACGATCAGTTCCTCTCTGTTTGATGATCCAATAAGATTTGCTCTGCCAAGGGTTTTGGGATGATTCCCAAAACATGACTGCCTCCTTCCTGTACAGCCTTTGAAACGATCCCCATAAGTCCAAGATTTCCTCCGCCATATATTAAGTGCATATTCCTTGCAGCTATTACTCGACCCAATTCCTGTGCTGCTTCTATGTATTGTGGCTTAGTACCAACACTACTACCGCAAAACACGCAGATGTTCAACTCGTCTTCTTGAAGTGGCTTCCATTTTTTTTGTATTTCTTTTTCAACTCTGGATGCCTTCAAAAGTGCAATGACGGGCTGAATTTATAGTACCTGAAAAAGGTGAGTAAAAATAGCACAAGTATCTTCCAGAGGACGATTAGTAGCGAAATAATATCGTGATAGTCAAAAAGGTCTGGATCCTGTCGGAGAAAATAAAAGAAAACAACAAAACAAATCTCAATTATTAAGAAAAGAACAGAGATATAATATTTACAAGAAAAGTAACGCTTGATTGACGTCTATGCGTCAGGGACAAGCTTCCCATCCAATTTTCTTATAAATTGGCAAACAGTGTCTTTTTGAGTCAGATTCCCGAGACTTAATTGTTGTCTTTTTTTTTGGAATTGTGTATGTAATTTGCGAATGGCATGTGAACATATCCACTGGGATGCGTCTCAAGAGTTGAAGATATTTCATCTAAAGACTCCTTACTCAAGCCATCCCTAATGAATTTATTTTATCTTCGCGATTATCAGACACCATTCCTAAAGAACGACAACGAGTGTTGCAATTAAATCGTGCACATTTAAAACAAACACCCATTTGCTTAGCTCTTCGTTTCTTTGCATAGGTGCTTCTTCCAAAACCAGGCAGATGTGAAATAAAAGAGTCAGAAAGACTCACCTGCCAATCAAACTCGTGCTTCAATTACCCAACGAATATCATTAGGAACACCGTGATTGTCAGTAACCTCATCCGTTCCAAGCGAGCTTTGTAAACTTTCATCAGAGATTTTTGAGGGAGAGAAGGAAATTGCTTGCGAGATTTGCGAGAGCATCTTCCATTTTGAAATGACTAATCCTGCAAAAATTAAACACACAAAATAAAACACACCAAATCACAATATATACACAAATTGCATTGTTGCCTCCCTGCTAGCGCTAAGTTTAAAGTCGTCAGCCAGACTTGACTTCTCGAACGTTAAGCTGGATCTGAAAGTGTAACACTTTCTTTTTGTCGCTCAAATGATTCTCCCCAGTAGTGCTTGACACGCTTGTTTTTACCTTGAAAGTTTTGTTAGCGTCAGGATCATGTATCTCAACGGCTCTATTTGGTAAAACTTTGGTGATCACAAATGGACCTGACCACCGTGATTTTGGCTTCCATGGGAAGAATTTCACCCTGATTTGTTTAACAGTACCTTCTGCCCTGGTTCCAGTTGTATGCGCACTAACTTCTCATCATGTCTCTTCTTGCCCTTTTCTTTGTACAATTGGCATCCTCAAAAGGCTGATTGTGAAATTCCTCCAATTCGTTGAGTTGGTGGAACTTTTTCTCTTATGTTGCTTGTAGTGCAAGAATTGGCTCCTTCAGTACAAAAACGCTTTATCTTTAGGCTCCACAGGCAATTGACATGTTTTAAGTTTGTCAGTAGAACTTTGCATTGCATTGGAGTTCTGAATGGTACTGTGTATCACATCGAGTCTGAAACATTCCTCCTTCTTTTCATCATCTGGGAAATTCATGGCCTTGAAAACATTGAATGTTACTTCTTGGTCCTGTACCCTCATGGTTAATTCTCCTTTTTGTACATCAATAATGGTTCGACCTGTAGCCAAGAATGGTCTCCCAATGATATTGGCACGTCTGCGTCTTCCTCCATATCAAGGACAATAAAATCTGCTGGGAAAATGAATTTGTCAACCTTGACCAGCACATCCTCAACTACGCCTCTCGGAAATACGAGCGTTCTATCAGCAAGTTACAGTGAGACTGAAGTTGGCATTGTTTCTCTAATCTGTAATTTCCTGAAAATAGAGAAAGGCATCAAGTTAACACTCGCACCTAAATCACACAAAGCCTTACCAAAGTTATGTTCTCCTATGACGCAAGGAACAGTGAAACTGCCAGGATCTTTCAACTTTGGGGGAAGTTTCCTCTGAATGATGGCAATGCATTCTTCTGTTAATGCTACTGTCTCGTAATCTCCCAATCTCCGTTTTCGTGAAAGAATCTTTCATGAATTTGGCTATGTGGGCATTTGTTCCAACGCTTCTGCAAATGGAATGTTGATATGCAGCTTTTTGAAGATCTCCAGGAACCGAGAAAACTTCTTGTCAATTTGTTCTTCTGAAGACGTTGAGGAAAAGGTGGAGGTGGAGTGATCTGTTCTTTTTCCTTTGCTTCTTTTTCCTCCATCTGTTGCTTTGTTTCTTTTGGAACTTCCTCACAGCTGTTTTGACTCCAACATCTTTGTTAATTTCAGTACCGCTTTTTAACATGATGGCATGACATTGCTCCTTCCCCATGTTTCTTGGATTTGGCTCTGTGTTGCTAGGAAGGGTACCTGGCGGTCTGTAACTCTGAGCATTTGCCAGTTGTCCATTTGATTCTCCAGTGCTTTAATAGAAGCAGATTGACTTTGAATTAATGCTGCTTGGGATTGAAACATAGCATCATATCTTGCTGCATGAGAGTCGTGTTTTGCTTCTATCTTTTTCAAGGGTCAACACTTCTGTTATTCCTGGTTCATTTGCTGCTCCTGGCTTTTGTTCTGTTGCTGGAATTCAGGTGGATAGTTCTGCTGTTGGCCTGAATTGTTGCTCCATGAAAAATGGGATGATTCCTCCACCCTGGGTTGTAGGTGTTGGAATATGGATTGTTCCCTTGTCTGTTGAAATTGTTGACATAATTCACCGTTTCTTAAGTTGGTTTGACTCTGGTGCTCCTCCATATGGTGAACTTGTGGATCCAGTGATGTTCACAACTTGCTGCTAAGTGTTTCTAGACATTTGCATATCTGATCCAGCCTGGTATTCACTGCTGTGTTTGCTCCAACTTCATAAATTCCTGCAATTCTTTGGATCATGCTCCTTTCTGTTGGCCACAAGGAATTGTTGTTGGCCATTTCTTCGATTAGGTCCCAGGCTTGATCTTCTCCTTTTGCCATCAAGGCTCCTCCAGCAGCAGCATCGATTGTGGTTCTCATTATTCCAGAAAGTCCATTGTATAGAAGTCTGAACTGTAGCCAGCTTTGGAATCTCATGGTGAGGACATTTCCGGAGTAAATCTTTGTACCTTTCCCAAGCTTCGCAGAGGGATTCTGAATCTTGTTGTACAAAGGATGTGATGTCATTCCTCAATTTTCCGGTTCTGGCTGGTGGAAAGTACTTTGCAAGAAATTTGGTGGCTAAAGTGTTCCAAGTTGTGATAGAACCTGCTGGTAGTGAATGTAGCCAAGCTTTAGCTCTGTCCTTCAGGGAATATGGAAAAACTCGCAGTCTCATTGCTTCTTCTGATGCTCTGTTGTAGTTAAAAGTGCCGCAAACTTCCAGGAAGTTGCTGATGTGGGAATTAGGATCTTCAGTTGCATTCCCCCCGAACTGAACTGACTGCTGAATCATCTGAATGCATGTTTTGATGTCACACGCATTTGCTGGTAAGGGAGGAAGTACAATACAGGAAATGAGTCTGTCAACCACCGGAATGGTTCTGTCTCGAATGGGAATTGGTGGTGCAACGTTCAAAGGTTCAGGTTCCATGTTGACTAAAGCTTCTTGGCCTTCTCGCCTTTCCCTTCTCAACTGTCTGATGGTTCTTTCAATTTCTGGGTCAAGCGGTCGGAGTTCAAAGCTTCTGGTTCGTCTCATGAGTTTCTGAGAACCTGAAACACAAGAAAACAAAAACAAAGTAAAAAAATTAGATACAAGTAACGTATCTAACCCCTAAACTAATAGTAAAAGATAAATAAGTCCCGGCAACGGCGCCAAAAACTTGACCGGCGTAAACACACACGTATAACGCAAGCGCACGTATCGTTCAAGTAGTATAAAAATATCGATCCCACGAGGACTTAATATCTAATCTATTAATTTTATGAGGTCAAATGATTACTAGTATCTAACAGGTTGTTTGATTGATTTGAAATGGTGACGATTCTAAATTTAAAAACAAGTAAATAACATTGTTCGAAAGTAGATTTTAAAAAATTTAATATTAAAAACTATCTAGGGTTGTGATTTCTTCCAATATCATTTTAAAGATGAAGTGGTTATCTTAAAGTTGGGTAATATATTGATTTATTAACCTGGAACACTAAATTATGTGTAAGCCTCTGTCGATGGTCAGACACAAATACCCAGTTTAACCCAATTGAACCATATGTCTATGTCAACCAAATTATCTGGATTCATTAAGTTTAAGTTCCAATTATGGCTACCCCCGCCCGACAGGTATATTCCTATCCTGTAAGGAAATCTATTAAAGGGTTATCTATCCTCAAGGAAGATCGTGGGCTATTAAGTCTAAGGTCTTAAACCTAAAATCCCTATGTCTAGTTCATTTTAGATTTACCAGTTCAATTTTATTAATGGCCAGTTAATAAAAAGCATTAGGATTAAGACTCAATAAAAACCTTTATATTACCCAAACTATAATTTAACCTCTTATAAACCGGTGATATTGGATTCATCACAACCCCAGATAACTGGCTTAGTTACGACACATATTTACAGGTAGTAAAAACTTAAATAAAAGAAAAGACATAAGTAAATAATAAAATTAAATAATGAAAAGTAAATGCTGAAAGTAAATTGCTAAAGTAAATTGCTGAAGTAAATAAAGTAAAATTACAATAAAAGAAAATGCTGAGGTAAAAGGATCCACTTTTATTACTTCTATTTTAGATATCTCCCTTAATATAATATATTAACTTTGCATGATAATTACCAACCAGCCATATAGGCGGTATCCAGATTAAGTCAAATTATAATTAATTACCACCGACCAATCAGGCGGTATCCAGTTTAGTCAGGTTAAAACCAATTTAAATAATTACCAACCGACCAATATGGCGGTATCCTCTGTTAAGTCCGGTTTTAACTAGTTTTATATTATTAAGGGAGATTAATCTAAATATAGTAATAAAAGTTTTACCTTTTACCCCAGCAAAGGAGTTACCTCCTCATTACTGAAAAGTAAAAACTGAAAATAAAAGAGAAAGTACTGTGCGTAAAAGTAAATTGCGGAAAGTAAAAACTGAAAAGTAAAGAAAAGAAAGTGCGAAAATGAAAATTAATTACTGAAAGCTATAAATAAACAAACAAGATACAATCTTCTTAGTATTCTTAAGGAATTCTTAGAAGAAAGTATGAATTTTACAAATGAAATGGCTTGGTATTTATAGGCAAAATTTTGCCTCCATCAAATCATCCACCAAATCAATTATTAATTGCTCCACTAATTGCTCCACCAAATCCATTATTAATTGCTCCACTAATCTCTTATCATGTTTGGTGATGATTTGATAATTTTTATTATTTATTTATTAATTTATTTTTTTCTTTGAAAATGATTGAAAGCGACTTTAATAATTACACACACACACTTCTGGATGGTTCATCAATTTCGGGCATGAAATCTTCAGAATTCGAAATTATTTTGTCTTTCAAAGTTGTAGATCTTTGAGTCTTCCTTAATCTGGAACTTGAATCAGCTCAATCCGATATCTGAGTAAAGTTATGCCCAAAATACGACAGATGCGCAAAACTGGAATTTCCAAAACTGCACTTCGTCAAAACGCCCTTTCAAGTTTCCAATCTCCAAAATTAAAATATCAAGTCCAATAATTGCCCTTATTTGACCCATATTTCGTCCTAAATGATTTCATTAAGTCCCAATATTATTTTATCTACAAAAAAACTAAAACACATCAAAACGTTCATCAAACCCGAGAAACTAAACAATATTAAGTAAAAGGGGCGGTAAATATTGATATATTTTCCGCTCATCACTAATCAATATGGAACCATATATTTCAAGCTCATGTCTTTCCTACCAGACCTTCTAGTTCATAACCACCTGGTGTGTTTCCGTCGCTGCCCTTTTGAGGGGCATGTGGTTTAAGTTCTTTGTTAGTTTGTTCTTCTCGTACCTTATCGTCAAGTCTACTCCCAATATATTCTTGAGAAGAATTTATTCTCTAGAAATTTAGCATTTCGTAGACAAATGTTCTTTGTTCATTTGGGACGTAGAACACCGTATGCTATTGAGTTCAAGGCATATCCTACAAACTTACATTTAACTGCTATATCATCCAATTGTTAGTTTGTGTGAGCTTGACATATGCGTCACATCCCCAAACTCTTAGATAACTAAGACTAGGACGTTCCCAGACCATAACTCATATTGTGTTTGACTAACAGTCTTGGAAGGAACTTGGTTTAGTAGTAGTGTTGCAGTTTCTAAAGCAAGACCCCAAAATGAAAGAGGTAGATCTGTGTCGGCATCATTGATAGGACATATCTAATAATGTCTGATTTCTCCTTTCGGAGACCCCATTATGATGTGGAGTTCCCGGAGGAGTCCACTGGGAAACAATGCCATTTCTCTCAAGTAATCTTGAAATTCGTTGCTTAAGTATTCACCACCTCGGTCAGACCTTAGTGACTTAATACTTTTATCAAGCTGGTTTTCTACTTTAGCCTTGAAGTCTTTGAATTTCTCAAGGCTTCAGATTTGTACCGCATAAGGTACACATAACGCATATCGCGAATGATCATCGATAAAGGTAATGAAGTAGGAGAATCCATCTCTAGGGGTGACAGACATTGGTCCGCATACATCAAGTGTATGAGTTTAATGTCTCCGCTGTACGCTGTCATTTACCTTTGAAGGGTAATTTGGTCATTTTACCAAGTAAACAAGACTCACAAGTTCCATAAGGTTTATATTTGAAGGGTTTGAAATACCCATCCTTATGTAGCTTAGTTAATCTTGTTTCATTGATATGATCTAAGCGACTGTGCAATAGAAGTGATTCATTGAGATTATTCGAGTTAACGTTGTATATATTAGAGGTTGAACATTCTTTGTTAGTTTGTAAGATATAGATACCATTATTCAAAATACCATCTCCATATTTTATTTCATTGAAATAAATAGAACATTCATTACAACTTATTAGGCATGAAAAGCCTTTATTACATAAAGAAGAAATTGAAATGGTGTTCTTTACTAGAGAAGGTACATAAACACAATCTTTTAAGTCTAAAACTAAACCATTCGGCAAAACTAATGAATAAGTCTCCACGCACAATGCAGCCAGTTTTTCTCCATTACCCATGCGTAAGTCAACCTCCCCATGATGGAGTCTCCTACTGTTTCTCAGGCCCTGCACATTGTTACACAAGTGAGTCCCACAACCGGTGTCAAGCACCCAAGTAGAAGGTTCAGAGTTTTGAGAATATAGTTCAATCATATACAACATACCTGAAGCATTGGGCTTCTTGGCCTCTTGGGCTTCCCTAGATTCCTTGGCTTTCAAGGATCTGCAGTCTTTCTTCCAATGACCCTTCTATCCACAAAAGAAACATTTCCATTTTCCCTTTTTTTCTCCACCTTACCATTGGGCTTTAGGTGATCTGGAGCCTCGGCATTGTCCTTATTTTTCTTTGGGCCTCGTGGCTTCAGGTCCGTACCCGTAAGCATGACAGAGGTTTTAAGCTCTGGTTTCAAGTCATTCTCTACTTCTTTATCAGATTGTGCAATTCTGCTAAAGTAGCTTCTTTATCAGACAAATGAAACTGCATAATAAAGTTAGAGAATTCTTTTGGTAAGGATTGAAGAATTAGATCATGACCTATCTCATGATCCATGATGAACCCGAGGTTGGCCAATTTTTCAATGTGACCAATCATCTTAAGCACATGTCCACTAACAGATCCTTCCTTATACCTTGTTTGGAATAAGGCACATGACACTTGGAATCTTACGGTATGAACGGAAGTTGCATACAACTCCTTCAAGTGAAAGATGATGTTTTGAGCATCCATATCTTTGTGAGCTTTCTGAAGTTAGTTCCATCCTTGATGAGCAAACTGTTTGCAAACTGGTCAGCATCTCATGCGGGTTCAGGGGGAAATGGTCTTTTAAAAACATAGAAAATATTTTCTTGTCGTAAGATAATTTTAAGGTTTCTAAACCAGTTATTATAGTTGTCCCCTTTGAGCTTATGCTCATCAAGGATGGAACGAAGTGATACTCTGTTTGCCATTTGAATGTTTGTGAAATATTTTAACCCATCTGTTAAGAGAAAATGTTAAAATTAGGAATATGTTTTCATTAATGTTTCATAATAACATTAGCTTTTAATATTATGAAGTTGCTCCCACTCAATTGTTTTAAAATTTTAAGCAAATCGCATCAACCCCAATATGATGGATTTCTTGTGAGCAAGGATCCCATTATCATCATTTCATAACTCCGACTAGGGCCGGTCGTTATAAAATACGATAATTAGGTAGGTTCCCAACCAATTTATGATATAAATCACAATTCCTTGATCATTGGGTTGGGCAATCAAACATGCCATAGCTTATGCTAGTCCTTGTGGACACCCAATCTTTGCCACTAAGTTATAAGACCACGCCTAAGGGTCGATGCGTCTTATGACTCAGAAAAGTCAAACCATTGTCAATAGTACGATTTAGGGACAAATTGGTATTGGTCAGTCTGGTAAAGCCTAGTCCTGCCAATAAGGTTTAAGCCATTTGGGTATATACTTTACAATGAGAGGCAAATTTTAGACTTAAATTATTATTGAGGATTTTAGTAAGTTTAAATGAATAGCTGTCAAATGGATTCCTCCATTGAAAATTCCCCAGAGGGAGGGTGGAGCGAACTCTATTAAATACCCTTACCTCTTAGGCTCTTATTGCCTTGGTGACATGAATAAACAATAGATCCTCCAAATTAGTCCAACACTTTAAATATGCTTTAAGGTAAGCTTTGAGTAAATGATTATCTAGATGTCTTCACAACTTTTCCTTTTGGCTATAAAAAAGGTAGTGAGGGAAGGAAGACACCAAATCATTATCTAACTCTAGTAATACCTTTGGTTAAATTAACTTTAGTTTGGAAAGTCTTATTAACCCCTTGGTCCCAACCCACTTGTATCTTTTATAATGTCTTTTATAATGAACAAGTGATTTATATTTATTAGCCTTAAAGGTAATAAATCTCTAAGTTCATCACAGAATAATCACTTAGCTAAGGGATAAGCAATACACTCTCTATTTCTTAGAAAATCTCTAGATGCTTGCACCCTAAAATAATCATGCCAATTCTAATCATACATAGAATCATCAAGCATATGAGTTTTAATATGTTGGAATTATTTTAGGCATTAAATAACTTTGATTAATATTTAATTATGATATTGCATTTTATTTTATTCAAATAAATTTACTATTCATGTTTTTCTGCAAATGCGTGAACTTTAAATGCAATTTGACAATTCAAAACTTAACCAAATCATGCAAAACTTGTGCCTAAAATTAAGTTCAGGGTGTTAGCTTTCCAACGAGCTTCTACACACCCAATTTCGAGTTCAAATGAGAGAGAACTAATCAAAACCAAAACGGCACTCTGATACCACTGTAGGGAAGCGGCCGCAAGTGCTCAGCGGAAAATTAAAATTATTATGCCGCTTTCCCTTTGCCCAAGACCCATTTGTTTTGATTATTCTACAAGCCTAGGCATGTTACTATATATTCTAACCATAAAACTCATAAAACATGCAAAGAACATAAACATAAACATGCTAACTAGCATAAGAACTTTAAATAAAATAAAGAAAGAAAAAGACTTACTTGAACCGTAGACTCCTCTAGTCCTCCCTCAAATCTACAAGCTTTTCTCGAACTCAGCAAGCTCTTCCACGTTCCAAAGAGCCACGCAAGTGTGTGGCCTCCAAAGATGCACACACCAAAGCCAAAACTCAACGGCAAGACTACGCCTTGAGTGCACGGGTATTTTTCCATTGGTGTTAGCCTAGGCAAATACCTCAAAAATTTTAACTCGAGGTTCCTCTAGTCAATTAGACTTAAGGATCCTCAAAATCAGTGGCTTACTCTTAAACTTTAGAGTTGTTCACTTATATAAACCCAAGATATGAAAGGTTTGGTGTAGCCTATTTGTAAAGAATTCTTTGGGTTTATATAATGCTCCAAAGACAACAAAATTAATTAAGAATCCGATGTGGGATAAAAGTTAATTTAATTTTAGCCATTGGATCTTAATTTAGTGGTTTAATGAGATTATAAAACCCTAATAAGAGTTTGCGCCGAATTGAAATTCAAAACAAATATAAAAAAATTTACTATTCACATTACTATTCATGTGAATAGTAATTTTTTTATTATTCCAATTTCCAAAGTGCCCCCATCTTCATGTTGCCTACCGCGTCGCTCAACCGATCGATGTGAGTATTCCGTAACTCCCTCGTATGTATTCACATGTATTTCTTGCTTGATAATCGATCATTGGGGCCGTAGAAACTCCAACAATAGTATCAGAGCGATTGAAAAGCATGAAATTTGATTAGGGCTTAAAATTTGGGTAAAATGAATTTGATCATGATTCAATGAAATTGGATGAATTAGGATGCTTAAATGTGTTTTAATTAAGTGTTGATTGGATCAATTTGATGAAATTGTGTTTGGAACAAATTTCCCCAAATTTCTTGTGTTGGTCGAATGGTTGAGAGCCCTATTTGTCTTGGAATTTTTTGATTTTGATTCATTGGATGAGTTGGAATCATTCAGGAATGTTGATTTAATGTCGATTGTGGATTTAATTGGATTGAAACCGAATCGGACACAAATTGCCCAAATTACCGAGAATGATATAGCATGTAATTGGGTTTGATTTTTTGATCAAAATGCGTTGGACACTAATTGATGTTATTGAGCATGATTAATTAGGCTAATTGATGTTTTGGAAATGTTAATTGAGTAATTAATTGTGTAATACACTTTATGTAATTAAATTGTAAAATTGGGTTTTTGTGATTTAATTATATTGGGCCTGTTTTGTAAAATTGGGCTTGTATGTTGTAATTGGGCTTGGTTGTACTAAGTTAGGTTTAGGATAAATTGGTTGGATCCAATTGGGCCCAAAACCGCTTCCATAAAGCCCAAATGCGACTAATGGACCTTTAAAGTTTAATTGGGCCTAATGGGCCTAAATTGATTTCTAGGCTTATGGGGTAACTCCCGGATTGGACTTTGGTTATTGGGTTCGACCCGAGTTGACCAAAAGTCCACGCCTTAAGAAATTAATTAAAAGCCCATTGGACCTTAATTAAATTAACGTTGGACGTTAATCGGGCTTTGAGACTCGTAACGATTAAATTTGGAATTTAAGTCGTAAAGGTTCGTTAATAAAGTGTAATATTTAATTTGGAATTAAATAGTGAATTAGTATTAAATACAAATTGAATTGGATTTAATTTTGTAGTTTAACTTAATTCGAGAATTCGTACTTTGAGTACTTATTCGTAAAACGAGTTTGACTCGAGCAAAATCAAATCATTGTTTGAACATTGGATGATCACTAATTATCAGATTAATTAATTTGATTATATTGATTGATAACATGCTTGTGTGAATACATGGTTGCGATGCATGAATAATGTATATCGGATGGATATTAGATGGGTGGGGCAATTTTAGAAATTGTTGTAATAAATTTGATTTATTAATTGGACCTGCGTGTCCAGCCTTATTACCTAATTATTCTTTGTATTCTCTTCTCACCTATTCCCCTCAATGTAAATGAGGTTTCTTTAGAAGTGTAGTGTAACGGGTAGAAGTAATACATGTGCTAGCGGAAGAGAGAAAGTGAGAGATTTGATCTAGGATCATTGTGTAAAGTATCCATCCGCATATCATTATTATTTTATTCATATGCGCTTTATTATGTGTTTAGAATGCATGTTTAAGGGTGTATGATGATGAGACCTTAACAAAGATAATAAATTGGTTGCCAATTTGCACTCGAAAAACCCTCACACCATATTATGCGTTTTTCCTTCCATTGAGTGATTCTTACTCAAGATCCAAGACTGGCATTGGCTTGTTGGCCAAAGTCAAGGCCTTTGTCCGTCGAGGATGTGTTTGAATCACGAAGGCTTTGTTCCATATTGGTATCTTTTCCAAGTTGTGGTTTGTTGGCCAAAGTCAAGACCACTTCTTGTCCATTGATATTGATTACGAAGCTTTCCATGGTCAATGGGTCGCGCTTAACTGGGATCACTAAGTTTGTTGTGCCAAAGTTAAGGCTTAGTTGATTCAGAGGAAATGGTTAGGCAATATATTGGATATATTGGCATATATAAGATATATGTTTCGGACTTGGATGTCCCCGTACTGGATCTAGGAATTAGATTGGATCCAATTGATCTTAGAGATCTACCTAGTTAATTATCATACAATTTGTTGGCCAAAGTCAAGATTGTGTGATATTTAACAGGATCCTAGCCCGCTAGGAAACACGGTTTCCCGAGTACTTGACAGAGGGTTAGAGGCTCGCCGAAAAATAGTGGGAGGCAAGAATTGAATTTGCAATATTCGTTTAATTACTTGCCATACGCGCTTAAATAAATATCATTCGTCAAATATATTAAATGTTAGTTGGACTAATATTTAAAACGTTGTTTTAATTAACAGTTGGACTGTATTCAAACAATTCAATTATAATTGATCAAATAGTTGGACTATAATAATCATTATAATGAATAGTACCGAAATCATTGATTAAATAGTTGGACTATTAAAATCAAGATAAAATTAAAAGATTGACATTTAAAACATAATCCTAGGGAAAATGTATTTAAATGGTTTAATTTTCAAATTGGGAATAAAGTTTCAGGATGGTCCTGGAAAATAATAAGTTACTTTATTTGATAAAATAATATATTATGTCTAAGCCCGGAGTTAAGCAAATAGTAGAGCATAATCTTTGGAAGATTTATGTGATGATAACTTTAGTGCTTAATCCATTAAGCTTGTCGCAGTAGACTCCTTAATTTCTGAATCAGAACTAAGGATTAGATCCTTAAAGTATGATAAAGAAATTGAAGGATCTTCATAGATCTATAATTAGATCTTAGAAGTAAATATTGCAATGATAAACTCTTGGAGAGTTAATGACTATTCTCAATGAGACAAAGTCAAAATTTGCAATTAGGCAAGTAGCACAAGGCGCACCTTACTTCGATATTCTAGAAGGCCATGGCTTGGCCAAAGGCTTATGGAGTGTTGAAAAGGGCAAAAGCAAAATCATTATAATCTTCTGGGAAGATAAATGACATATCATAAAATATCTGCCTAAATTGTGGCAAACGGGATCGCGGAAGCGTGACTGCCGTTTGGACAAAGCAAACATGAAGGAATTAAAGACGAGCAAAGCTCTGACTTCAAATATGTTTGTCATAATTATGTTCACTACTAGTATTAAAATTGGATTTTAAATACTTAGTGTGATACATAAATATATATTGATGTTCAGAATCTGCTATGAGCATGATACTGACATCAATTGAGATTTATCCGCGAATTGGAAACGGGACGGAAGTCGTTGTTTTAACCGTAGATACCTAAGTTTAGGAACTACCTTCGGGTGTGTACCTAAATTTGGAAACTGTTATAATGTAACTAGTTTGACTAGAAACATTATCTCTATATCAATGTTTAACCCGCTGCGGGTGAACCTTTATATTTTAGAACACTAAAGTGTTTTATTATATAAAGATGATATTGAGATAAACACATTTGATGTGAAATAACAACATTTATATTTTGAATATAAATAAATCTCAAATGTATATAATGACAAACAAATAGCTCGAACTGATTTGATCAGAAGAAATTTATTTGTGGCATTGTAGTCTGGGGACACAATCAAACAAGAATCGTATATCCACACTTTTGAAGAGTGGGTACTCGGACTGATTTGATCATATTCAAATAAAGTCTACGAATCTAGTTTATTGGGCAAAGTGCCTAAAATGACTTTACTTGGTAAAAGTGCAAATGCCACCGATCTGTTAGCCCTAGTTCATAGTGAAGCAAATGGGCCCATGTCTAGCTAGGCTAGATGTGGATATGAATATTTCGTGACCTTACTAATGTGGCATCGCGTTATGGTTATGTGTTTCTTTTGAAACACAAATCGGAAACTTTTAAAGTTTTCGACACGAAATAGACAGACAGATCGGCTAAAGTATTAAACCGTCGCGGTAAGACCGTAATGGAAAATACTTAAGCAATAAGTTTCTTATATACTTGAAAGAGTATAGTATTCTTTCAATGAGGACTCCTTCCGGAACACGCCATTTTGACGGTGTGTCCGAACTGAGTAACCGAATTTTATTGGACATGATAAGGTTAATCATGAGTCGCTCTGAGCTACCATTTCCTTCAACGGATAAGCATAAACAGTGCATAACTTATTTTGAATAAGGTTCCATAAAAATCTGTTTGAAAGATTTCATATAAGATATGAACTGGAAAGAAACCGGGTTTCTCATTCCTGATGATTTGGGATGCTAGGCATATGTTTGGATGATACCAAACTAAAACCCAAATTGGATAAGTGCCAATTGTAGGTTATCCTAGGGATACCAAAGTATAGTACTTATACATCTCACAAGAGAACAATGTAATTGTTGCTCACCATGTGACTTTCCTAAGAGGAATACCGATATGCAGTTGTAAGTGAGAGGATAGTAAAACTCGATGAAAATCGAAGTGATACTATTCCAGGCACCGAATCTTAATGGAACACAAATAGTTCATCAAGGATGAAACTATACCAGTAATCTTCGAATACACAAGAACCGCGTAAGTCGGAGAGAGTCAGAAAATAACCTGGGGTATGGGTTTCTGATCTCACCTCATAAAGATGTCTATCTTATTGAGATATACCAACTGACTACGTATGAGGAAGTGATACAAGGTATCGACTCCCTATTATGGAAATGTGCCATATAAATCCGAAATGGATTCCATGTATATCAACTTAGTTTAGAAACTAGTTGTTGTACCACAAGGCATGTGCCTATTGGTACTATATAAGTCTTCAAGGAAGACATACATGGATAGCAACATACCAACGTACAAAGCTAGGCTTTTGGAGGAAAGGTATCGTTATAAACATTGTGTTGATTACGATTCAACCTTTTACCTGTTGCCACGGTGAATCCTTTTGGATAATGCTTGCTAATGCTGCATGTTTCATTTATGAAATATGACAGCTGAACGAGAAAATCGCTTTCCTGAAAAAGAAACCTTTTGAAGGATGTTTACAACATCCTGTCGGTTTTGTCGTACAATACCTAGCAAACAAGGTTTACGAGTTATTCGATCCATGTTTGGATTAAAGCAAGCATTAGGTTCTTGGAATTATCGTTTTGATGTAATCATAATAGCTTATGATTTAATTCAAAACGTAAATGATTCTTGTGTATATAAGGAGGTCAGTGGGAGCGCACTGACAGATACTGTCCTATAAATAATGATAATATGTCATTTCTTGGAAATTATATTCCCATAATACAATCGGTGAAAGCTTGGCTTTCATGAAAACTCTTCGAGAATCGTACATTGAAAAATGTACGCGACCTGGTGTCTCATACGCTTTGAGCATATGGATTCACAAATAGGCCAATCCTAGTAATAGTCACTGGATTGAAATTAAGAACATCCATTAGTATCTTAGAGATCTAAAGATGTTGTCTTAATCTATGGAGATGGAAAACTTGAAGTGACTGGGATCACTACTGCAAGTTTCCTAAACCGATTAAACGATTAAAAGTCGCAAACGGTACTATACAGTTTGAATAACGGTACAGTAAGCTGGAAATCTTCCAAGCAAAATACTGTTACCGAATAACAACAAATGCGGGTTATTGCTGCAGCTGAGGCAGCAATAGAAGTCATTTGGGTCGATACCAAATCTAATTAGATTATATATAGTTCTTTTAGCTGCTTAGCTAGGCTACAACACAAGCTAAAGAATTAATGGTCTCATCAACGATCCAGATAGATACTTCGATATTCATCTGATTCGTTCGGATCATACATCGTGGCGATGTGATGATCGTATAAATCGCATCAGATGATAATCATGCAAATCCGCTGACGAAAGCCTTTTCTCAGCAGTTTGAGCCAACCGTACATAGTTCGGGTGTCAGACACTCGAGTGACTGGCTATAGGCCAAGTGGGAGATTGTTGGACAATTATGACCAATAGCGTCACTATTTGTACAGATCATGGTGTTGTTGTACAAATTAACTATGTGACAAAGGAGATTGCACTCTTATCATTTGTGATTAGATCACCAAGATGTATAAATGATAGGAGGTCCCTATGATTTGTTCCTGGATTGAGAATGATATGAGATAGTATCAATCCACGAAGGATAAATCATTAAATATCCATAGTCAGAGCATTATCGAGATTGGACATCGATAAATGTGTAAAAGACTAGTATTAAATTTGTGCGCGTTGTGAGGGCATAACGGCATAGTTCTCATATATTTGGGTATAGGATACTCATGCAAGTGTAATAGGAGGTTCTGTTTTACCGATGGTACGGGAAACAGCTTCGCTCTGGATAGACCCCCTCAGAATTCCATTGGTAGTATGACTATGTGTCTATGGAAATCCGAAATCAGGGTAGGTGTATTTGGTCTTAACCTGAGACTTGCACCGCTAATACTTGCGACAATCAATATACTTTGGTTGTGGTCGTCCAGGGCTTTAACAGGTTATGTGTACGCCTCTGCTGGGTATATTGAGAATCGTAGTGTGTTGGGTGTGATGTCAAGACGAAAGTATCACTCCAGTCATATGGAGATGATGATTGCGTAGGGATACAAAACTGGTTCTCTAAAAAGGTTGTAACAGTCAGGATAATATGACTTGGTCATGAATATCCGATAATAAAGAGACTAGTTGCAATTAATCTGATATATGCTTCGTACGGGGGAGACACTGTACCAGCCCCAGGCCTTGCATGTGATAATCCGATACTGGATCGAAATACGCAATACTACGTATACTACGTCTGATATAGATCCTTATATCCCTGTAAGGATATTTCTGGAGAATTGGGTAGGCATGGCGCTTTTCTAGAAGCCAACCTTGTCTTGTAAATCGATACAAACGTAGTACTAGGTACTTACGTGTTCGGATAGTCCGACGATCGAATTTACTGCCAACATATCCGGGGATCTCATGGGTCGCTTCCCGAAGATTCACCGATGACGTATGACTCGCACTTTATTAATCTGGAATTAATTAGAAGAGAGAGAAAAATTAATCTGGGATTAATTGCGGAGATATTTTATCTGGGATAAAATATTATTTAAAGAGAGAAAACGATTAATTTGGAATTAATCGATAAATTAATATATTCGATATATTAAATGAAATTGGATTTAGACGCGGAATTAAAATTAGATTTTAATTAGGGCGAACGAGTTAATTTAGAATTAATTCATTAGCGACGTGAATAGTAATTTCGCTAGGCATAATCATTTAATTGCGTCGCGACGAAAAATTTTTTAATTTGGAATTAGCGAACCCGAGCCCGGTATTGTTTGCGAGCGCATTCGCATTTCGAATTCGAGTGCGGAACGCAAGTCAAATCAAGCGTCAAATCGCTAGTCGCATCAAGCGTCAAATCATTAGTCACTTTGAGTGATGTGACAACTTGTCACATTGATTTGATTGATTAATGTGAGTTGATGGAAAGCATTTGATGGATTTGAAAGACATTTATCATTATTTTATTAATGATTTTTTGACTTTCAAATTAAGTGTATTAGAGACATTTTTCTTCAAACAACTCACACAACTCTTCTCTCTCTCAATTCTTATTCTCTCTCACGCCCATGGAGGGGCTGTTCTTTTTCTTCTGGTTCTGGTTTCTGCCGAGAGTCAAGGAAGAAAAGGAAAGCAAAAAGTCTCGATTTTGTGGCAAAATCGGGAGTGCTAGCACTCTACAAAGTCATACGAAGGTGATAGGGAAGTCCACTTATGAGCTTGGAATCGTTTGACGAAGCTTGGATCTCAAAAACTTGATGATTGCCGAGCACACCATGGAGCAAAAACAGAAACTGCTGTGAGCTGCAGTGAGTAGAAAAGGAAATTTTTGTTGCACGACAGTTTCTGTTTAATTCGGGCGACGAAATTAAATGATTATGCCTAGTGAAATCACTATTCACGTCGCTAACGAATTAATTCTAAATTAAATCGTTTGCCCGAATTAAAATCTAATTTTAATTCCGCGTCTAAATCCAATTTCGTTAATATATCGAATATATTAATTTATCGATTAATTCCAAATTAATCGTTTTCTCTCTTTAAATAATATTTTATCCCAGATAAAATATCTTCGCAATTAATCCCAGATTAATTTTTCTCTCTCTTCTAATTAATCCCAGATTAATTAAGTGCGAGTCATACATCATTGGTGAATCTTCGGGAAGCGACCCATGAGATCCCTGGATACGTTGGCAGTAAATTCGGTCGTCGGACTATCCGAACACGTAAGTACCTAGTACTACATTTGTACCGATTTACAAGACAAGGTTGGCTTCTAGCAAAGCGTCATGCCTACCCAATTCTCCAGAAATATCCTTACAGGAATATAAGGATCTATATCAGGCGTAGTATACGTAGTATAGCGCATTTCGATCCAGTATCGGATGATCACATGCAAGGCCTGGGGCTAGTACAATGTCTGCCCCGTACGAAGTATATATCGGATTACGAGCAACTAGTCTCTTTAATATCGGATAATCATGACCAAGTCATATTATCCCAACGGTTGCAACCTTTTTAGAGAACCAGTTTTGTATCCCTACGCGATCATCATCTCCATATGACTGGAGTGATACTTTCGTCTTGACATCACACCCAACACACTACGATTCTCAATATACCCAGCATAGGCGTACACATAACCTGTTAAAGCCTTGGATGACCCCAACCAAAGTATATTGATTGTCGCAAGTATTAGCGGTGCAAGTCTCATGTTAAGACCAAATACACCTACCCTGATTTCGGATTTCCAAAGACACATAGTCATACTACCAATGGAATTCCGATGGGGTCTATCCAGAGCAAAGCTGTTTCCCGTACCATCGGTAAAACACAACCTCATATTACACTTGCATGAGTATCCTATACCAAAATATATGAGAACTATGTCGTTATGCCCTCACAACGCGCACACGTGTAATACTAGTCTTTTACTCATTTATCGATGTCCAATCTTGATAATGCTCTGACTAGGGATATTTAATGATTTATCCTTCGTGGATTGATACTGTCTCATATCATTCTCAATCTAGGAACAAATAATAGGGACCTCCTATCATTTATACATCTTGGTGATCTAATCACAAATGATAAGAGTGCAATCTCCTTTGTCACATAGTTAATTTGTACAACAACACCATGATCTGTACAAATAGTGACATTATGGGTCATAATTGTCCAAGACTTCATTCACCAATCCCTAAGCCACTATGGAACCTCAGAAATTATCTGTTCAATAATTAACCACATTGAACCATTTATGAACAATTCCTACAGTAATCATAAATGCTGTTATATTTGTACTGTACACTGTTAACCATTGATTTCGACTTTGTTTTGTGTGACCTTTTGGGTTCCCCTCAAGTTGGACATGAAATGAATCGTGATAATTTAATCGAACATAAATTATCCTCCGATCAGATGGTCGTTCTATTTCAATGACCAAGGTTGACATCTAGCAACATGCCACGGCCCCCAAATGAGAAGGAAAGATATATATACCCATTCTGTATGCGATTTACACATGATACGGTCCATCGCCTCACTGTATCCCCACCTATTGACCTGGGGTACGGAAAGTGTCTACCCATATGGTCAAAGGTATGATGTTGATAGTGTCATGAATCGTGCTAACCCAAGAATCTCACATGATTCTTCCGCTGTGGCCACAGTCTCAAGCACTGATCACACATATCAACCCGCGAACTAGAATACTACTCTTATAAGAAAATATTATCCGAGAGAGTGGTGATTCTCTGTTGTATCTTTACAAACTTCATGTGTTTCAACAAATGACCCAATCATACCCTTATGACCGGATCTTTTGAACCGGGGAAGGAGAATGTCAAAGTTATTTGATCCACACATAAGATTGTAAAGACCTCAAGTCTAAGGACTAGTCATATAATCGATACATGAAAGTTCTCACAGATAGATGGGATAAACACTCCATATGAAAACTTTCGACGGTCAATTCGATGGACACAAGCAACTCATGCATCCATGTGATACACCAAGCGGACGGATCTCCGCTAGTAGCCTATGAGATCGGCTACCCCACTTATGCGCGGATCATATCATCATGCTAGTCTCGCCGCTTTGTGAACACCCAGATTATTCACAAAACTATGAGTATGAACATTTAAGAGTAATGATTCTCATAAGGCATGGAAGCCATCGTCTTATTACTCTAAGGGCTTTATTAAAGTGTTGATGATTCATATAAGTTATGTAAGACACGTATAATAAAGATTTCCTTTTTATTAATTAATGAAAATATTACAAATACATGTACATATAGCCCATCCACAAGTTGGGTATATGGCATATCCCTAACACTACGAGCGTCTCTTCGCGGATGGATTTAGGTTTCCTGTACCTAGGTTAGCTTGGGAGGTTTTGAAACACTATAAGTTGGCTCCTTCGTAATTAATGCCCAACACATAGAGAATACTATTGTCAATTGAATGTATTGCGTTTCAGCTGGGGATCGAGTTTAGAGTGAGGGATCTGTTGTACACCTACTACATTAAAGAACATCATACTGGTGTTGGGGTTGACGATAAATGATATGGGAGACTGGTAAAAGTTCTACTTTTTCGTGAGGGAAGAGAGTGTCTTTGGGTCAGTTGGAGCTGGTCGAATCCCTGAACATTTGAGTCTGTCGAGTGAGTGTCTCTCTTCAAATTTCTTTGGTAATTACTTATGTTGACTAGAGCTTATTTGCTTTTATTTTGCAGGTCTCTTACGTAACACAAATTTCGACACTACTAGCAGCTTCGTCTCCAACGCGAAGTACATTCTCAATATGTTTGCTCTTGAGCGAAACTGGAGGTCTGTTTTAGAAAAAATGAGACTGTGACTAACCCCACTATAGAAGGAGGTTTTTGATACTGAAGGTACCTCTTTGGCTCTTAGTAGATTAATATTGGTTGTGGTAGTGGCCACTTGATCGTGCCGACTGCTCTTTGGGATGCTTTTATTTTTAAAGCCAATAACACACGAGGAAATTTTATACGCAGCAGAGATCATGTCGGGTCGTTTCAAGCTTCCGTCTTTAGAAGAGATAAAAATCAAAAAGGAATAACAATAAGGCTAAAAGAAAAAAAAATGAACCTTTGGAGATTGAGGTTCCCGTTCCCAAGGGAGTAACGTTGGCTAGAACTCCCACTGTCCAATTGAAATAGTCGACTGAGATGACTATAGTTGCAAAGAAGCAGAAGGCTATCGCTGAGCCAAATGAGGATTTTGAGAATGTCATCATCAGAATCCATCACTAGTCGACTGTCATTTTTGAACCTTCTAGACTCTCAAAGTTTTTCAATGGGCTCTTACTTGAAGAAGATGGTCATCGAGTGGCTGAGTTGGACCCCCTGGAGTCGATCAAGAAAGCCATGTCCATGAATTACCAAGTAAGGTTTCTTAAGAGTTACTTTCCTCTTATTCCTTTAAATTCTATCGAATGGGAACTAGCCCAAATATTTTTACAAGCCCTCGAATGCAACTTGTTCATTCAGGAATATGTCAAATCAAGCCAGAGGCGAGTTAGGGATTTGGAGAAATCCAACATTGTTGTGAATAAAGAGAACGTGGATCTGAATGCGGCATTTGAAACCTTCGAGAAAAGGGTGAAGAAGGTTGAGAATAAGGTCGAGTCGGCTCGAACGACATTAAAAATGGAAAGTAAAGCGTCTAAGGTCGAGAAGGAGGCATATAAGGAGAGCGTGAAGGTCATTAATAAAGAGAAGGACGTGCTAACCGAGCAACTGGAGGGAGTCGCCTATGAGACAATGTTGGCAGAGAGAAATAGCTTGATAAAGCAATTCTTGGCGGGGGAGTACAAGTCTTGGACCACCAATAAGTGGATTAAAGAGCATGCTAGGTATGAGGCCAGACTCCCCTCGTCAAATGAAGAAACAGAAGACGATGAAGAAGTGGTTCCGCTGCATAAAAGGAATGGCGAAGCTAAAGAGAGGAAAGTCATATCTGAAGAGGAGTTGGTCGAGATGAGGGAGGATCCTCAGAGCGTTGAATCTAAAATAATGGAGGCTGGTGAATAATCTAGTCTGAGGGAGGAACAAACTACAGAGATAGATGATTACCCCACCGCCGATATTCAAGATACCCTTGTCATTCTCATCCCTCCTATTGAGGTCCCGGATGTCAAAGTCATTGAGGACTGACTTATTTCGACTTGTAACTAAGTGATGAAAGACTTATAAATTTTAACCGTAGAATGAATGGAATATCTTGTTTTAGCACTTTTGTCTTTTGCCTTGTGAATATCTCATTGCGAAAAAAAACTTTTTTTTTTAACATTTGATAAATTTCCAAGTAAAGCTAATCATGAGGTAGCCTCCATGTCCCCCAGTCAGAGAGTACTCACTGTCGAGTGACTGGTCATTGATTACTCGTTTCTTCTCATTTGTCTATTTTATGGATGTGTATATATATTTGGCATAAGTAATTTAGTTGTTTGGTCATTTGTTGACTCGAAACATTTAAGGAATGTAGTGTCTATGTCGCTTCTCTCTGATGTCATCTCGAGACCTTAGCTTAAATGAAGGCCAAGTCTTAGTTGTTTGAACTTGATGTCGAATGAGACAAATTAATTTAAGACTGGCGTCGTACAGTGTAGGATATATGCCTACGCTCATGACCTTTTTTTATAGGGCGGTGGTCTCTTGCTTGTGTGATTCTATCCGTCTGCTAATCAATGGGTCCTCATACTTGAATCATTCGGCCGTTTGGAAGGGTTTGAAGTCTTCTCTTCATGGCGGTTACTGGGACTGTCGCGTTTCTTGTTTCTTTTATCTTCTTCCCATCGGATCTCGACTTGTGCTCGGGCCATTTCATGGTCCACAATGTAGCACCTTAACTTTGTTAGCTTCATATAGAGCCCATTATAGATGAGCAGACCGTTCCTAAAGGCTTCCAAGACAGTCGGCATATGTAGATTGGTTTTTATATTCTTTCCTTATTGAAGCGAGCCACTAGCCTCGTAGGGATTCTCCCTTCTGCTAATGGACTGTGTTGAGGTCGTCTGTTGTCTTCTCGAGCTTGCAAGTACTTGCAAAGTATTCCATGAACTTATCTGCCAACTTTTGATACGATCCAATAGATCGGTATGGGAGGTTAATGAACCAAGTGAGGGTCGGGCCTTCTAGTGTCTCACCGAACCCTCTAAAAATTCTAGCCTCTCATTGATGTGAAGTTAGGGCTATTGACATCATCTTATATTTATAATGGATGATGTGGTCGTTCAGGTCAGTGGATCCATCGTAGAGCCTCATGTCAGTAGGGCTGAACTTCTGTGGGAGCTCTACTAAAGTGATGGTTTCCAAGAAAAGAGTGTCAGAAATTGTCATGGCCCGACTCTTCCTCACTAGTAGCATCAACCTAGGTAGGCTAGAAAGAATTTCCTTTTTGAACTCTTCCATCTATTTGCGTATGGTGGAGGCGACTTGTTGTGTTAGGTTCACGAGAGGGAATCGTTTGTCATCTGGCGGCTCTCAGGGCGGTCGTCTGGTGGTGGATCATCACCAGCTACGTCGTCGACTGCCCCTAAGTTGTTGGTTTGAATGACGGGGCCACTGGATTGGTCTTGCGTTCCCGCCGCTGAGAGGTTGAGTCCATCAATCACTTCTAGAGGCTTGTGTTGGTTCTCCGAATCGGGAAGTTCTCCTCCTTCAGTGCTTGCAACCGTTCTTGAAGAGCAACCATATGTCTAGCCACAGAGTCTGGTGTGCTTTCGCTGCCAGGAGCCATACGTGCAGGTGTGTTGTGTGGATTGTAGACTAAAATCTTTGTTTTCTATAAATCGCTGGGACCCCAAGTAGGTGCCAAATTATAGATGTTGTATTTCACCTTCAGCCTACAATTGAGAATTTGTATGATGGAGGCTTCATTGATCCTGTAAAATAAAGGTAGATGGAGTGTAGAGTAGCTACCCACTGGTGTGGTAGACATTGTAGGCACTTCGACGCTCAAGTCAGCGATGGTGATGAGCAAAAGGGGAGAAGAATCAAAGCAACTCGATTGTGAGGGCTTAAGTTTGAATGATAAATGTTGAGTCATTAGTCATCGGTGGGTGCCTCAATCCCTTGGACCCTCTCTCATTTTATAGGCTATGAAGTAGCCTCTTAGTTGGTTTAGGATTTCCTTGGAATAGTCGAATTCCAATCTATTTAGAAGAGGGTAGTAGAGTTAGAATTGAATTAGGAGTACCTAGATGTCCTAGGATTAGATGTAATCCCATTTGTATTTGAATTGATCCAAATACTTAGTTTTCTTGTTGGAAAAGAATTAGTGCTAGCAATGTCTACTGAGACACCGCATAACATGGTCTGTGGTTCTTAGAGGCCTTTCAAGTCGTATGGGCCTCTTACCCTTGATGGTATACGGGCTCGTGGGTCCTAAATGTGAGTAATGTGCAGACTCGTCTTTTAGTGACTAGATTCATGTGGATTGAGTCTCGATGGCAGCCCATAACGCCATTTTAGGCCAGATGAAGGGCATGAGTCATGTTTTGGTACAAGTCTAATACGTGGGCCTATGACATAATGATATTTGAGTCCATGACCCAAATTTGGCCCGTACTGTAACTAAGACCATTAAACATATAATTAAGAATATTAGACATGCAACCTTAATGATTAAACATGAAATATTTACACATGAAACATTTTACTTTAAACATGCAATTATAACTATTAGATCTGTAATTTTTAATAATAATATGAAATTTCTTATACTTCGAAAATTGAACATGTAGTTAAAATATTACCTATGTAACTAACACAATTAGACATGCAATAATTTCACACTGTGCTGTGCTGAGCTACTATTTGTATATCATTCCTATAATAATTGTGTTGTGGCCATTGGAATTCAGAACTCCGTAAACTGATCGACAGTTTCTAAGAAAGTTTCCTTCAACAATGTTGTCAGATCCAACCCGAAACCCATTGGAGCTACCCAAGTCAACTGAAGTCGAATCAGCCCAACAAATCATTAACACTTCCAGCTCAGATAAGGGTGGCAGAAAAGTCTGGGCCCGGTCCGGCCCTGCCCGGCCAGGACCGGCCCGCTCGGGTCGAGCCCTATACTCAAAAGCCCGGTTCGGGCTCGGGCCCGAGCCGGGCTTAGCGTTCTTGGCCTGGGCCTGGCCAGGCCCGGGTTTAAACCCCAAAAAAAACACACACACATATATATTTTAATATGTTTGTAGCATTTAAATTGTTAATTTATCGATGAAACTTTTGATTTATTTGTGAATTATCTTTGCATATAGTGTGAATGTATTTCGTTTTTGTATGTTTTTAATTTTTTTTTAAAATTTTTATAAAAAAACGGGCCGGATAAATCCCGGGCCCGAGCCCGAAAGACGCCCGGGCCGGGATTTTCCCAGACCTGGGCTTTTATTTTTCTTGCCGTGCTCGGGTCGGGCTTATCAAAACCCGGGATTGGCCCGGCCCATTGCCACTCTTAAGCTCAGCGGCTATGGGTGGCAATTTGGGCCAAGATTCGTTTATTCGTTCGATTCGATTCGCTTTAAAGAGAATATGGGTTTGGAAAAATGGATTCGTTTAATAAATGGGTCAATTCGATTCAATTCGTTTAATAAACGAATCGAATCCGAATTTGAGCTCATCAATTCGTTTAGGATTCGTTTATTAAATGAATCTTAAACGAATCGAATTCGTTTAGTATCCGTTTAATTATACTACAAATTTATCATTTTTTGTTGATTATAATTATTAAACGGGAAGGTTATTTTAGTCATTTCATATATTTAACCTAAGTATATAAAGTAAAAACTAAACCTAAACCTAAAATCTAAACCTAAATGCCCCATCTGCCTCTCTCAATCTCTCCCAATCAAACCTAAACTCTCAACTCAATCAAACCTCAAATTTCAACTAAACTCAAATCTCGTGGCAATCTGGTAAGTTGTAACTGTCGTATATTGATTTCTTCCTTTCTAGTTATGGGGTCTTTTTGTTGCCTCAGCTCATCAGCTGGCCTATAAACTTGTGAATAACAACACACCCGGTTTAAGGCAATGGGGGACATGTTTCTCTGCTTCTTTATGACTGCATATAATTTTTTTTTTTAAAATTTTCTATCCTTTAGGTTAATGTTGGCGTTGCTTTTGTTGTCAAACAATGGTTTTTTTTTTGGGTTGGCTGGCTCGAGAACTTTAGATGGTGTTGTGGCATTGTTTACTAGTTTTGGGTATCGCCAGGCGAACTTTAGCATGCTGGATTCTTTTCTTTTCTGTTCTGTTCTGTAATTCTTTTCTTTTCTGTTCTATTATGTAATTCTTTTCTTTTCTATTCTGTTCTGCTCGTGTTTCTTTTCTTTTCTGTTATGTAATTTTTTTTTTTGCTATAATTTTTGTTAATTTATATTTGTGATTATTTTAGTTGTTGAATAATGGCATATTTACAGGAAAATGGAGTCAAATGAAAGTGATTATGTAATTGATTATGAAGATTTTGAAGATTATGAAGATTTTTAAGTATGAAGATTATGAAGATTAGAGGAAAATGGAGACAAATGAAAGTGATTATGAAGATTTTTAAGTATTAATAAAAATGCTTCTCTGAACTAAGCAGTTTTATGTAATTTGAAATTTGGAGCTTGTTGTAAGGATTTTAAGACTACAACAATGAATATGTTATTAAATATGGTGTGAATGTTTAGATTTTGTATTTTAATTTGATTAAACTAATCGAATACGAATATTCGATTATTAAACGAATACAAAATTCGATTCGTTTAATTTTATATAAACGAATTAGATGCGAATATTCGTTTAGTAAATGAATAATAAATTCGATTCGATTCGTTTGATTTTATGTAAACGAATCGAATACGAATATTCGTTTATTAAACCAATCGAATTTGAATCATAATATCAGTATTCGTTTAATAAATGAATCGAATTCGAATTTAGTGTATTACAATTCGATTCGTTTAGTATTCGTCATGAATTCGATTCGTTGATTCGTTTTGTCACCTCTATCAGCAGCCACATTCCACAACAAAACTTCTCTGAAACACCTAAAACCATTATCCAAATAATAAACCCAATAGGCGACTGCCACGTCAGCACCAAGTATCTAAGTGTATCCAATTCTAGATTTCTAAAGCCAGAAATTGCTCATGTGGCCATCTTCCACATCTGCCTACTCATTCAGTTTTATATGTCACTTTGAAAACTTAAAATGTAAAAGTTATTCTAACTTCTCGGATCATTCAATTTCCTTTTTAGAAGCAGAAAAAATGGCAGCTTCAGTGATGACCATACCACAATTCAGTGGGCTCAGACCCAAAATCTCAGCAGCTCCAGCACAATGCCTGGTAAAATTACGTCATTTCGTTTTAAAAGTTCATTGATGTGATCTTTTTACATAGCAATTTTTGTAAAATTCTTGTGGGGGCAGGTAGCAGCTCAACCAATGAGGAGAAAGAGAAATGGAGGAGCTTTGGGTGCTCGCTGTGATTTCATTGGTTCACCCACAAATTTGGTAGGCACTCTCACTGTTTTATATGGGTTGATTTCCATAATAATGTTCATTTGAGGGGCGTCATTTTTTTTCCAATCAAAATTTGAATATAAATTTTATATTTAGAGTTCAAAGTTTAAATTATAGGGATGAATTTTTTAAAATCAAAATTGAGACTCGACCCATCACACTTCTTAAGATTATATATTTCTAATGCTGCATCTGCAAAACTGCTTAACTATGCTTTTTTGTGGGCAGATAATGGTGACAACAACAAGCCTGATGCTATTTGCTGGAAGATTTGGACTGGCTCCGTCAGCAAACAGGAAAGCAACAGCAGGATTGAAGCTGGAAGTGAGGGACTCTGGCTTACAAACTGGTGACCCTGCTGGGTTCACTTTGGCTGACACATTTGCCTGTGGCACTGTTGGTCACATCATTGGCGTTGGAGTTGTTCTTGGCCTTAAGAATATTGGTGCTCTGTAAAAAATTTCTAAGTTGTGTTTTACGTTAAATTGTCAATAATCTTTATGCCATTTCATTTGCACCATTTCTATTTTATTTTATTTTTTAAAAAAAAACTATAAAAATGTTAAACGGTGTGAGTGGTTGACATAAACATTGCATGAGATCTCTGAAACAGTGGTTGTATCGGATAACACCCCGAAGAGCGGGGAACGATTGGCGGCGAGAAGTTTAATGAGGAAGATATTAACAACCAAACTGATTTTCCTTGAAGGTTTTATTAGACATATCCCAAACATCTGGCGAGCCATTCATGGGGTTACTATAAAGCTCCTGGAAGGAAACATATTCTTATTTCAATTTGTAGGTGAACAATGGCAAAGACAGAATTTTGTCTGTGGGACACTGGTGGAGTTGGATAAAGCCTTATTAGTGTAGGGATTTTTACACAAACTCTTCACGGGAAATAGCCTCGCGCAACGAAACAACCCATGTAGTTTGCCGAACTACATGGGTTGCGGGATAGGATTTTAAAAAAATTTCTGCTCTTTCTTTCTTCATTGCCGAACTAGACAGCAACTGAAACAACCCATGTAGTTTGCGGCCCCTGCATTGCTGTAATTTCCAGCTCACCTTTGGGCAGTTCTTGCACACCGGAACAGCCCTATGCAGACCCGAAAACAGCCACTGCTATTCTGAAAATTTCACAGCAAGTCTGGACTGTTTTTACTTTATCGAAATAGTCCTAAAACAACACTGACACTGCCACTGTTGTGTTGAAACTTGAAAGCGAGATATGTAGAATACTTTATTAGGACAGTTTTTACACTAATTATGC
>SKCR01040682.1:0-65841 GCA_019454045.1 Zanthoxylum bungeanum
ACTATCGTTGGAAAATGCCAAGCAAACTCGGGGCTATCGCATGTGACTCGCTATAGTTTGAAGCAAGTTTTTGGGCTCATCCTTTGGCTTAATTTAGTTAGGGTTTGAACCTTTTGGCATGTCCATGGCATGGTTTGAATTCTATTGGTAGATTGGAGATTCGCGGTTTTTCACTAACTCACTATCTTAGCGTTGTGAGAAAGCTTGTGTGTAAGTTGTTGATCTGTGTGAGATTGATCCTTTACTAAGTTTTAATGGAAAAGGACTATTACTTATGCAATAAGATTTTGCCATTATTTACCTCCTTTGCATTCTTATGTGGTGGTTTTGCAAGTGCCCATCTTTCTGTGTGACAAATAGTTATTTTTTATTGATTGGTCCTGATAATTTCACAGAATAGTTTATCATTTACAATATAGGTGAATTTGCAATACAAAATTGAATCACTTTCACATGGTACTAGCATGAATTAAATATCATTTTTAGTGGCCCTATTTACTGCTAAAAGCACTTATTGTAAATAACCTTCCATTTCCAAAAAATAAGTAATTTTGAATGAAAAAATGTGAATGTAAAGCTGGTGCATTGTCATTGTTTATTAAAAATTTTGTTGCATTTGGAACGTTCACTGGTTTTATTTTTGATTGTGTACTGGATGTTTGTAGTGAGTCTAGTGACTAGTCTAATTGTCATAGCTCAAGTTTTTTCAATCACATAGGGTGTTTGCCTCTCCATCTCTGATGATAAGATCATAACCAAGAAAGTTGTTTCGTTGATAAAAAAATGGGAATATCATGGAAGTTATTTTTGGGAGCATAATCAATTGACTAAATATATTTGAGGGATTACCTTGTATTTAATGTGCTCATGCATTATTAATCTTGGTTTATTTTGAGGTGCACTCTCACTATTATTTTCAATTTATGTTTGTTCTCTCTTGGTGTGTTTTCCCTTGTTCAAGCTGAAATTTTTCAGAATGATTTTATGCTTTGTGTGGTAAAGTGGGATATTTTTTCTCTTCCTGAAACTAACAAACAAAAGTTGCATCTTTGGTATAAGTCACACATTTTTACATCACTGTTTTTTCCTCTCTCGTGTTAACTTTTCAGCGGGTGAAGGTGTATCGCTTGAATGACGATGGTAAATGGGATGACCAGGGTACTGGGCATGTCACTGTTGACTATTTGGAGGCATGTTCAAAACATTCACTTAATTTAATTGTGTAGTTGGTAGAGAACAAGTAGAGTCAACTTGTGAATTATAATTGTCAAAAGTCATTTCTGTCATTGATTGGTCAAAAGATGTCTGAAATTTGATTGAATGCAAATGTTTAACTTGCAGAGATCAGAAGAGTTGGGTTTGTTTGTTATTGATGAAGATGACAATGAGACAATACTTTTGCACCATATCAGCCCAGATGACATTTACAGAAAGCAAGAAGGTATATATATATATATATATATATATATATATATATCTTTAGATGAATGATCTGTCTCTTGTTCTATGCAGTTGCCAATATATGCAAATATGGTGCTGCCAAGTGCCTGTCTGCTTTGATATATTTCTTCTCTTTTGAGTAGTTAAGCTTGATTTGAAAAATGGGGCTTAAAATGGTTGATGAGATTTAAATGATTTGTATTCTTACTTTCAGACACTATTATCTCATGGAGAGACCCAGAATATTCTACGGAGTTGGCTCTTAGCTTTCAAGAGACCACAGGGTGCTCATACATATGGTAACAAAATGAATATAATTCTTAGTCCCCTTTTTTGGTTCCTTGTTCTAATTTGACACTTTATGATCTTAGTATTTATGTCCCTTTCTCTTGTTTTGGTTGTTCATTTACTGATTGTAAAGCGTGTTTTACTCAGGGATAACATATGTAATGTTCAGAGGAATCTGAATTTCAATTCTCTTATAAGTAAGTAGTTGCAAACTTCAACTATCTATTATTAAATTGTCTTTAAATTTTCTGCATCTTGTCTCTGAATTAGGCAACTCATCGAAAAGTACTTGTGCATGATGTTTTTTAGTTGGAAGTTGGAACATCGCTCCATAATAAGAAACTTATCAAATGATGGTGAACATTGTATGCCATAAACCTGTAGGCCTTTCATTCCTTGATGTGAATTTGTGAAAGGTAACTTGGGATGAGCAAAATTATCATTTTTCTGTTTTGAGATAATTTGCTTACTAGCAAAAAGACCATGATTCGTTTGGATTTAGAGAGTTCAAGACTAGTTAGTGGCTTGGATTCTATTGGGAAGTCTTAATCTGTCTTCAATTTTTCCATTGCACCTATGGACCAGTGGTCATTGGTTTAATCTCTATCCTTTTCGAACAATGAACTAAAGTACAGTAAGAACTTTGAATTCATATAAATTATTTCTCAAAACAAGAATGTGGCTTTGGTTCCAAAGTTAGAGAGGACTCAAAAAAGGGTAGGTGTAATTTGTTGAGAGAGCACCTCTTTCAGATTTCTTCCTCAGGAAAATATTACTCATTAATATTCTCTACATCCCATTCTAAACCTTTTTTGTTCGAATTTGGCCTTTTGTTATTAACTTATTTTACTTCAGACGAACATTATGCCTGAATTATTTTTGTTCTATTTGTATAACTGTTGCAGGTGAGACATTTCACAGCATGAACAGTGAGTTGAGGGAATTGCCTCCTGTTGAGCTTTCCTCACTTCCTCTAATACTTAAGGTTGTTATGGATGCTTTAGTTCTTCTGTGTTCTATATTTTTTTCGTTTTCATGACTTGATATTTTTTTTCAAATTTCCTCTGCATTTTTCTAAGGAGCATGGTGTATGCAAATGATTTTATTCATTCGAATTCTCTTTGAAAAATCTATTTTGTATTTATTTTACGGCATTGGAAGTTGGAACCTCGGTGTAGCTGTATAATGCAAAGTTTAGTGATAAGATGTGAGCTGACAATTAATTTCTCTTCTATCAACATTTAATTTAGAGTTGGGGCTCATGCGTTGCAAAGCTACTATACATGGAAAAGCTTCATTGAAAATGCCTTCAATAATGTTGGATATATACATATCTTGATTTATGCTTACCGTGCGTTCCATTCTCTCTCATTATGAAGACCCAAGCACAAGTGTGTTTGCATGTACATATATGCATGCATTGATAGGCCAAGTCATAGAAATAACTGGAAGTCACTTATGTATTCAGATGGGTGTAATAATGTTGGTGCTTCAGTGCTTCTATAATACCCAAGATCTATCTCTGAAGGCCATAGAGAGAGCTAGAGAGAGGCTAATATGGGTGGGGGGAGGGTGGGTGAGAGTCCAACATCGTATGTTTATAGCGGGTCACCGGGTTATATATATACATGGATACATTTCCCAAATAGTATAAGACCTTTTGGGTAATTCCCGAAGCAACAACGTACGGTCCAGAAGCAGATAATATCCTACTGTCTAGAAGCAGGTTGTTGCATATCCTCTCAGAAGAGTGTGACATTCTAGCATTCGATTTTCTGATTATTGGTATGATTTATCGTGCACATGATTATTATCTAACTTATTTGATTCATTTTGCAGACTGTGACTGAGAGTGGCATTGCAGATCAGATTCGGCTAATAGAACTTATACTGAATGATGTAAGTTTGTTGTAGACTTTGTCGGCTTGTCTTGGTATTGGGGACTTACCTATATAATCTAACTTAATGGCATCAAAGGATCTATGTAGCTGACCCCACCTAGTTTGAAAAATGTTTTGGTTTGGTTTGCTTTTGTTTGCCGTGGATCAGTGTTATCAAAGGCGCGCCTAGGTAGAGGCGCTAGCCATTGCACCTAGAGGGTGTCCAGGTGAAGCGACGTGTATCAGGCGCCTGATGCTAAAAATCTTGGTTTTTGATACGATTTCGTTGATTAAAGCTCACTTTTTTTTACTTTTTTTGGTTTTTTTCCAGCAGAGAGAGTTAAAAAAAAGAAGAATAATAACAATAAATCTCATAATTTAACTTAATTTATTTACTTTTGACATGACTCTTAGATAATTTATTGGGATTGTTAAAAATTATAAGAAAAATTTATATTTTGTAAAGTACAAATGTTTGCCATAATAATTAATAATAGATCATACATTTATAATTATTGGGGACATAATTTTAACCAAAAGATTAAACTAGTCACAAGACAATATAAGTAAATATTAATATCTTAGTTATTATAGCAACTTAGTTATGAAAATAGTGATGTATATAAATTTAATTGAGTGCAATAATTTATAAATATTTTGTCATAATTTGGTCAAAATATTAAAAAATACTCAAAACAAAATGATTAGAAGAATATATACGTTCCTCTTTCTAATTGAAAAATTATATATACAAATATGCGCCTCACATTCCTCAGGCGCGCGCCTAGGCTCCAGGACCTTTTGCGCCTCGGTGCGCCTTGCGCCTTTAATAACACTGCCGTGGATCAATTGTTGAAGATGTTCTATGTGTTGTCGTTTTATTTTAATGTCAGACTTGTTATTTACTGATCCTTAGTTTAATGCATTATTTAAATAGATTTTACATATCCTGACTAGAGAAGATGATTTAAGAAATTGAACATCATTCATTAACCTGTAATATATTTATTTTCTGTTTCTTATAAAAAAAAGTGACATTTACATTCTTAATGCAGCAAGAATTTTTCCTGAAACTGATGGATCTGTTCCGAGTCTGTGAAGACTTGGAGAATATTGATGGTCTTCATATGATATTCAAGATCGTCAAAGGGATCAGTCAGTATTATTTATGCCTATGTCTTATTTGTTTATTCTTTAATTGGCTTTACTAAAATGAATGATTTTATTCTGGTTTTTTTTACTTGCAGTTACACTCAATAGTCCTCAGATATTTGAGAGAATTTTTGGAGATGAGTTGATGATGGATATTATTGGCTCCCTTGAGTGTGCGTTCCTTTACCATATATTTTGCAACAACATTCCTTTGCAAGAATAATTTTTTAATATAAATCTGTATATTTTACTTGCATAGTCATCCTGTTGTTCAGAACATTTTAGTTATCATTTTCATATGCTAATGATTGTAGAAGTAGAACATTGAGATACTGGAAGATCTTGTTTAATTCGGAGCAGTTAGTTATACTCATCTGTCATTGTTGTAACTTCCATGGTTAGACCTTTTTCTCATACCAACTTGCACCAGTTTGCATGATATATTTTATTCTGGCTTGTGCTTTGCTGAACTATAAACATTTAAATATTTAACACGTGTTATGGTTGAGCGTTAGGTGGTGCGTCATTATTTATTGGCTTAATGCTGGTCGGACAAAATTCTTGGATATTCTTCCGTTGGTGTGATTCATATATCAAGTTTAGTACTTTAGTTTGTCAGTTTGTGTCAGAATGAACATTTCATAATCTATTGTGTACAAATCATTTTGTTACTTCGTATATATGCAAATTATTAATGGTAGTTTGTTGATAGTCTGGAATATAGGTTGTCTCGTTTGATTGATGGTAATAAACTGCTCTGAGTTTCCTCTACAGATGATCCTGATAGTCCTCATGTCCAACATCATCGGAATTTTCTAAAAGAGCACGTCGTTTTTAAGGAGGTAATGATATTGTTTAATGGTTATTTTCATTTTAAGATAGGGGTTAGTGATTGGGAACCGGTGTCTAGGAGGTTGGAGGAGATTTTTTCAATAGTAAGTCATTTGTTGTTCCCTTGTTTTGTATTTATGTTTTTTCCTTTTGTAGGCCATACCGATAAAAGATCCTATAGTCCTTTCCAAGATACACCAGACTTACAGAGTTGGTTATTTAAAGGTTTGGACCTTAATTGCTGAGCTTCACGAGTTCTTGAATGTCTGTTTTATTGGTTCAATTCTCACCTTGTATCACTTCTTTTAGGATGCTGTTTTGGCTAGTGTGTTGGATGAGGCCACAGTTGCAAATCTCAACTCCATAATTCACGGGAATAATGCTGTTGTAAGATATTCAAAGATGACTGTTCAGTACTATTTTCTGTTTTTACCTTTAACTTTAATGTTATCTTGTAGGTTGTTTCATTGTTGAAGGATGATAATACCTTTATTCAGGAATTGTTTGCAAGGTTGAGGTGCCCCACCACATATGAAGAATCAAAGAAAAATTTGGTAATTGCGGACACCCCCATAGTTTTTCTCCTTTTTTAGCTATGATATTGCTTCATTTTGACTGGAGTATTCATTCATAAGTAATCATTCTTTTTAGTACAATAAGTAATTCTCTTATGTGTGCTTGGTCTCAACCATTTTTTTTATTTCTAATATTTAATAAAAAGAAAAAAAAAGGATAACTGCAACTTGTAGAAATATTCTAAAACGCGTTAGACGCTAGTTGGGCGGTGACCCAACGCCTAGACATGCACATGGTTCGGTTACGGTTTCAAACCGTAACCGCAACCTTAAACCGGACTGAAACGTACTAAGGTTGAAACCATAATTTTTTTTTTATAAAATAAAGTAATGTAAAATTAGAAAATGTAAAATTAATGTATTTATTGTTTTGGAAAAAAAGAGTTTGCACTTAAATAAGCTGCCTACGTATCCTCTTGGGGGTGTAGAGGAATCAAAGCTCATGTAGTTCTGTTACATTTTAATTTTAATAATTTACCCCATTTACATTTCATTCATCCTCATTCGGGGAAGGTGGTCCGGTCCTTGAGCCTTCAGTATTAGGCAATGTTTAAAAATACGGGGCGGCACCTCGAGTCGGCCGGCCATTGAGGCGCGAGGCGGACCTCGTCGAGGCGGCGAGGCGGGCGCCTCAATCCGAAAATCGGAAAAATAATCCAAAATACATTCATTTCTTCATAATTCATAGTATGTTCAAAAAACTATTGATAAGTAATCCAAAATACATTACTTTCTTCATAATTCATAGTATGTTCAAAAAATTATTGATAACTAATCCTTAAATAAGCTATCATTAGTGTCTAGCGGCATGAAGCTTGGGTCAAAATCTCTGTCATCATCAGATGGGTCATCATCCAAAGAACCTCCTTCACTGAAAATATATAAACAAGATACAAGTTTAGTCAAACAGTAGAGGGGTTCATTACACTGATTAACTTCAGTGTTTAAAAATACGTTTCATTTAACACTGATTAACTTCAGTGTTTGAAAACAGTAGAGGGGTTCATTTCACTTAACATTATTTCATTATAGTATTACACAAATTCATTTAACATGATTTCTCATTACAATATTACACAAATTCATTTAACATTATTTCAATTTTCATTACACAAATTCATTCTATTTCAAGTAAAAATCATTATATACCCGCAATGGACGAAGCTGAGAGCCTGAGACGCGAAGACGACACGCCGAGAAGCTGAAGACGACACACCGAGAAGCTGAAGAAGACACGCCGAGAAGCTGATGTGTCGATGCTGAGACGAGAAACCCTAGACGAAATTTCTGATGTGTCGATGCTGAGAAGAAACCCTAGACGAAGATTGAATGAATTTGTAAAAAATCATTTAACGCTAATTTTTTTTTTATAGAGAAGTTAAAACGACGACGTTTTGGCACCTCCAAAACGTCGTTGTTTCAGTGGTAAAAAAAAAATAAAAAAAAAAGTTCGAACGCGAGGCGGCCGCCTTAGACCGCCTCGCGCCGAGTCTGCGTGAGGCGGCCGCCTCAGGCGGTGAATGGCGGAAAATTGAACTGCAGCGCTGCGAGGCGGCCGCCTCGAAACGTATTTTTAAACACTGGTATTAGGTCAAATTGATGAGAAACTAAAAAAGAAATGGAAGAAATTAGAGTTTTTTGAAATTAGAGTTTATGCTTCAAATTAGGGTTTGTTTTGAAATTGATGAGTTAGAGAGTTAGTTTTGTATAAAGTTTAGTGTTAGGATTAGGGTGTAAAATCTGGCCGGAAAAAAGCTTCAATTCCAAATTTTGAGTCGGTAACAGCCATCGACCGAAGATTTTCGCGGCCAAATACTGCCCATTCCGGCGAGCGCCTGGCCCCAACGATTTGGTGGCCGCCGCGCCTAAATGCACCTAGGTGGCGCATTTTAGAACAGTGACTTGTAGGTTCATACTGCACTTTCTGCTTATTTTGTTTTTAAAAGCTATTCTATTCCCTACTTATCTAAAGTGACTTTTATTTGGTAAGATTTGTTTTATAAACTGTTAATTCTAAGGGGGTTCCTCCGGGATTCATTAAAGAAAAAAGAAATAAGAATGTACCTGATGAGTCTAAATGTGTAGACAAACGTTTTTATGAGATATATGAATTTCTTTCTTTAAGGGCTTTTGTCTTGACGAAAGAGAATGTCTTATAAATCGGCATCTCTCCATAACTGTAAATTTAAAGAGAGTTTCTTAGGAAATATGGAGTTTCTTTTTCCTTTTCAGATCTAGGAAATACGGTCAGATGTTATAAGATATTGATGGCAGGATATTGAAACAGTCTTTTTGCATCTTGAATAGGTTTTATTTGTCAGTGTTCTTTATTTCTATTGCTTGATTCATCTTTTTCTGTCTCTATATTGACTTGGCTTATTTATTTCATGAAAATAGGTATATTTCTTGCATGAGTTTTGTTGTTTAAGCAAGAGCCTGCAAATGGTTCAGCAGCACCGGCTATTTAGGTATGCTACTGTGAAGTTATATATCTCTAATTTTGGATTCTGAACTATTTCTTATAGATAATGAACTTTTTTTATTAACTTTTATCAACTATTACATTCTCTGAGTCAAAAGTTCTAATTATCTGTAGGGATCTAATGAATGAAGGCATCTTCAACATCGTTACTGATGCTTTGCAGAGTCAAGATAAAAAGTTTGTTTTAACTGGGTAACGGCTGTGCTTAAATATCTGTTGTTATCTTTTTCTATTCCCTCTTCCTATTTTTTAGTCTTAACAATGGCCATTCTAATGGATGCAGGACAGATATCCTTGTTCTGTTTCTGAATCAGGATCCAAATCTTCTGCGTTCTTATGTTGTTCGTCCAGAGGGAATTCTACTTCTAGGACTTCTGGTAAGAGTTTTGTTAATACATGGGATTCTGTGTCCATATAATTAAAAAGCATCCATGTGATTCTGCATGAACTGAACTGAACTGTTGACTTTGCATGAGAAAAATTTTGTACTCGGAAAGATTGGGGCCTCATTTAGCATAACACTTTCTAGAGCCTTGCTGTTATACTCTTTATTTCGAGTAAAACAAAATTATGGTTTATAACACAATAGTTAATATTTTGTTGAAAAGATGTGAAATAGATTTATACTAGTGGTCATGGTTTTTAAGAATTCCATATAGAAATGCCAGAAGTTCTATACTTGGTGAGAAAATAAGTCTAAAAAATTTGCAATTATTTTTAACAGGATAAGGCTAGCTTCATGGGGAACATTTTTTTTGCATTCGTGACTTGATGGATTCAACCTAATTTTGTCTGGTTATAAATTAGGGTCTCTGCATGCCCTAAGTTCTCTATTGAAACCTCCAAAGCCTCTTTTGGTGCAATGATTGCATTTTTGTTAATCAAATTCTCAAGGCTCGTCTTTTGAAAAATAAATGGTCTCACCTTCCGCATTAAAGTCCGGTTTGCTCATTTGGATTTGTTAGCTGCTTATTGGAGATCTTATCCAGACAACTGTTAAACTGGAAAATTAGTGAAAATGGATATAACTTGGTTATCCTTCTTATATAGCATTTGAAGCTGACCACCAAGAAGTCTTGAGCTAAGGAATATTTGGTTATTAACGGAAAATAACCAATTCATGGTTGTTTACTTGCAGGTGAAAGGAATGATTACAGATTTTGGGCAGAACATGCACTGCCAGTTTTTAGAAATTCTCCGAAGTTTATTGGATTCTTACACATTATCTGGAGCTCAGGTACTTGCTCAATCATTCAAAATCTGAGGCAACCTTTTTTATTTTCCATTAAAGTATAATGATGAAAGAAAAATTGTACATGAATTTTAAAAGTTGTTATTGCTAAGTGATATTTTGCATTTTTTGTGTTATTCTCAACAACTCTGCACTCCCTTTGTAATTGACTTTGACTTCAGTGTGCACGGCATGGATCAGGACATTGCAATTTCTCTTGTGATGCAATCCAAGCAAGACTGAGCTCTAGCTCTTTACCTGGCCTTTTAAGTCTTTTATCTGGACAGAAGTGTCTGACGTTACTCTCTTGTAATCTTGTTTGTTTACCCAAAATTTTTATTTTAGGTACTGAAAAGCTCCATACTGAAGCCTGAAGGATGATTATAAAAATGCTTACAAGAATGCCTGTCATGTAAAGATCGCATCCTCATAAAGAGATGTATGCTCATGTGAGGCAAATTGGTTCAATTGAAAATTGCCCATCCTTTGAACTTCCCATGTGCTTTAAGCCAGAATTGTGTCATTTGTTAATACCACGTCCTTTGCCCTTTTAACCATACTAACCTTACTAATAGGTTAATAAATTTATTTATGATTTTTAATTTAGTATTATTTATATGATATTACTTTTGAAATCTGGCAACCAATTTCATATCAGTCAAATTCGTTTTTTCAGTATAGTTCTATGTTGCTGTTTATGACACCTTTTATTTATCATCGAAATTTCATGGTTTTGAATTTAGTGTCTGCAACACATTCGAGTTTATTTATGCAGATATAACAAATTGAAAATTGATTTGTACATTTTTATATATATCTGAAGAATTGTTTGAAAATTTTGTCTGTAGAACTTTAATGTAAGTTTTGAGTTTATTTTCTCTTTTTGTGCTCTATCAGTACTTTGAATTTGTGATGTCATTGAGTGTTTGATCTTGTTTGGATCTGCTGCAGAGAGATACCATCATTGAGATTTTTTACGAGAAGCATTTGGGTCAACTAATTGATGTTATAACTGCGTCATGTCCTCCCAAAGGTATTGCTCAATCAGCTGGTGAATCAGCAAGCAGTGGTGAAAGAGTTGGAAGCATGAAGCCTGAAATACTGTCAAACATATGTGAATTGCTGTGCTTTTGTGTTCTTCATCATCCTTACAGAATAAAGTAATGTTTGGAATCCTTTAGTCCTGTTGCCTGCTTTTAATTCCTGTTGCTCTTGTAACTTGAATTGTGGGTGTTCCTTATCTGTTTGCAGGTGTAATTTTCTTCTTAATAATGTTATTGATAAAGTTTTATTACTGACACGAAGAAGGGAAAAATATCTGGTAGTGGCTGCTGTTCGATTTGTCCGAACAATTCTCTCCCGCCATGTAAGTACATTTGTTCGCATAATTTTCAAATAATAATGAGTTTCTTTCATTGGAGTGCTGACACCTTTTTGAAATTCAGATTTTACATTGATAAAATTTGCTTGTTTTCTCTTACACGAAAAATGTAATTTCATGATCTGTAAATCAATGGATAGAGTGAGAAGGCATGTGTGGTTCTAATTTGAGGATAGAGTGCAAAATGCCAGAGAAGAAATGACCATTTTTTATATCTGATATGCTATTATCTTTTCCTTTCTCTTGTTAGTTGTTTTTGAATGTCTCATTGTTTCCTCTGTCATATTCTTGGAATTTTTTAACTCTTGGAATACAACATATTTTCTTTGTGCGTTGTTGAAAAGTGAGGGAGCTGTAAATTTGCTTGACAAGTTGTGTCATTCTGCAGGATGAACATCTTATAAATCATGTTGTTAAGAACAATCTTCTCAACCCATAGTAGATGCCTTTGTTGCTAATGGTAGTCGGTATAATCTGCTGAACTCTGCGGTATTGGAACTTTTTGAGTACATCCGCAAGGTGCCCATTTTTCCAAGCTTTTTTGTTTTCTCAGGATCATCTTATAGCTATGTGAAAGTTTTCGTTTATTTATGACTTAATTTCATGCAGGAAAATCTGAAGTCATTGGTCAAATATATAGTTGATTCTTTCTGGAATCAATTAGTTAATTTTGAGTATTTGGCTTCCCTCAACTCTTTTAAAGTTAAATATGAACAGGTGTTTTCCGTTACCTATCCTATTTTTTATCACTTCTCTTCCAGTTTAGGTTTTCCTTGCCCTGACAAGTATTTCTGCAGTGCTTAGAAAATAGTGGAACCAAAAGTAATTTAAACTCGGTGGACCCGAGAAAAAGAAATGATGAGCGTGCTTTGGAGAAAGAAGAGGAAGACTATTTTAATGACAGGTGTGTGTTTCTTTTAAACATAGGAACCGTGACATTCTTTAAATATTTTCTTTCTCATCTTACTAAATTGGGATTCGTATGCAGTGATGAAGAAGATACGGCATCTGCCTCTCACACCCAGAGAGCTGAGGCCCAACCAGTTTCATCAAATGGAGTTACTGCAAACTACTCATCAAGGTATGGTAATTGCCTCATTGTTGAAAATGGCGCAGGACATCTTCTAGGGTTGTTTTATTGTATTTTTGATGTTGTCATGTTGATTTGTAGTCCAAAATCTGGTGGACTTGTCGACTATGACGACGATGAAGATGATGAAGACTACAGACCACCACCTCGGAAACAGTCGGATACTTTGGAGGAGGATGAAGGAACAATGGAGTCACTCAGGTTGAAACGTAAATCTGCTTATTCCAAGGACAAGGAGCCCGAGCGAGTAAAGAAGCAGCGGTTGGGTAAAAACCCCAAGTCAAGAGATAGTGTATTTGCTGCATTGTGTTCAACACTAAGCCAGGCAGTGCTACCAAACAAGAAAAATGCAAGCAGCATGCGGTTAACTACTCGCACATCTGATGGGAACAAAGGCGTAGATGAACAAGAGGATTCATCCAATTTTGTAAATAGTGATCAAAACAACAGTGCAGATGAGGAAAGTCAGAGTGATAAGGAGCCTACTGCTTCACGGAGTTGTTCTGATTGCATGCACGGCAGTTCAGACAATCGGCAATTAAGTGGGGAGGACTGTGCTTTGATACCACTAAAATCTTCCCCAGAAATGGCCGTAAATGGATCTTAAATTAGCTTTGAATCAATCAGCAAGGTGACTACTTTCTCATTTCTTTCAACCAACAGATATCAGTAGTCCAGATCCGGGCATCCCAAGAATACCTATGAAAGAAAGGTGAATGTGATTTCGGTTTCAATTCTTATTAGAAGAGGATATTCTGTATAGTGCCGCCTAGGGGCTGGAGGAAACTAATCCGATATATATTTCCCAGTTTATTCCCCTTCACTACATCTTTCTGATGCTTCGAGCCAAGTTATTCTTGCTTCCGTATAACATTTATCAGCCTTGATTTCCTCTTTCATTTTTGTTTTATTTACTGTTAACTTTTGTTTGTTTGTTTTTTTTTTTTTTTCGTTTTCCAAATCCATATTATTTTTAGCTAATGTGAACTATATGATAGAAAAAGGTATCAACATATATGGCTAGCAGAAGTGGGTTGCCTTTGTTGTCAGTTTTGTGGTGGGTGATATTTTCTCAGTTGCAAAAACCTCATTTATATATAGATCCCTTGTAATTACAACTCGCGATTGCGCGACTCGAGACCTTTCAAAGGCATTGTCCTGTCCTGTCCTGTCCTTTTCTTTTTATATGTCAAATTGAAATTTGTTCCTAGTTCTCATATATTCTTTGCTAATTATATTTGTCTAATGTTACAATCTTTAACTATGGATAGTTTTGAGCACAAGCAGTGTGTGTTGTTTAGAAAAGAGTGGAACCATGAAAATAATGAGAATATGTTAATTTGTTTATTATATTCAATTATGTTTTGCTCAAGGAAGAGAAAACTATTGCTCAAGGAAGAGAACTATCGGGAAATCATATTCTAATAAGATCATACAATATCTAAATCATGTGCCTAATTAACTATCAATATCATACAATATCTAATATGCCTAATTAACTATCAATCTTTATACATATTGGAAACTATTTAATAGCTCTTATTATGAACAAAATAAAGCCCCATATAAGCCCTGATAGCTGAATCCCATAACTGTCCAAAACAGTCCATAATACTCTCTGCTCCAAGCTGAAACACTGCAGTTCATGGGTTGTTTTGTTCCCTCGATATTGCCCCCATGGGCTTGGCATGTTCTGGTACCAAAAGCCCCAAGAAATATGTCTAAATGCCTTGCACAAGCCCTTGACTTCTGCCCACGCATTCTGAATTCCGCCTATGGGCTGTGCGCACAAATAAGGTGCCTGTTGCACCCAAATGAGCTAGCAAAAATTAGGGCGTGACACTCTCCACCCAATTATGAAACGTCTTCGTTGAAGAATCTAGTACCTTGCCTTGACTCTCAACAACCTTGAGCAAACTTCGCACCTGGATCAAGTACTCAGGACCCAACCCTTGGAGGGCGTCCACAACAGAGTAACATACGTACTAGCTCCACTGCTATGACCTAGATCATGTCCATCCTCAAAGATGCTCATCTAAAATATTGCATTTCAGAACCCCCATGTCTCTTTGAGCGGGCCTTGAACCCTTCGAATGAAAGTCTCGATGTACGACAAGCCTCAAGATGGCTATCAAAAACGGAAACATAATACAAATTTCATACTATCTATTTCGTCCATAATACAAAACGAAACTCATTTAACATCATGTCATTCTATATCATATATGTAAATGACATCAATATCAAAGTTTACATATGTACATATCCCATCGCACATACAACTTTATATGACTGACAACCAAGCATTACATAACCATCACAATACTCAAAAGATTCATGACTAACTATAAACTTACATATGTACTCTTATAACGAACATAATCTTTTATATCAAAAAATACACCCATTGTCACAGCCAAAAGTGACATATAATCATATATGCTCCTATGAGGTTGATTGTCTGAAATCTGTCAATCTCTGTCAACATTAAAATGGAAAACGTAAAACAATCTCTCTTTTGAAAAAAAAAAAACAACTCAAAAACACATTTGAAAAACTCTTTTACTGTAAATAAAATCAATTTAAAAATTCATCATCTTAAATCTGTAGCATGCATCTGTTGGGGTTTTATACGGAATTGCAGGGTTAGCGCAGCGGAAAGCCAAAAACAGAATTTTCCGATTTCAAATTTTTTTCTTGGAACAATTAAATAAACTTATTTATTTAATTAACCAATACTTAAAATCAGAAATTTTAACCCAAGAAATCAAATTTCTATTAATTGCTGATTTACCCCAAAGTTTTACAATTTGATCATTTTGGTCCTTAAATAGTCAAATACATATTTAATTGATTCCAAATCAATCCCTAAATGATTTATACATGTCTAATACATGAAAATACAATTTGTAACACAAATCCCCAATTTTTCAGTAATTGCTGAGAACACCCAATAATTTCCAAGATTTGTACCTTTTTGGATCAAAACACATCAAGATCAAATCCAATCAATATAAAGATCAAATCCAATCAATATAAAATATAATATACATCATATATACATCAAATTACATCAAATATATGAAAATCCCTAAAATTGGATTAGGTTTAGAACCTTAATTTCACAAATTACACCAATTGCACAATTTACACTAAATTGATAAAATTCAACACTTTAATCAATCCAATACCACACCAATCAAGTCTCACCATCATGAAACAACTCAAGAATAATTCTAGGTTAATTATGAATGGCTAAGCAACTCTAGAATGGAAACTTCACCATCAAATGGCTTAAAGATTACTAAATGAACAATTTCATTCAATCTTTATTTATATACATGCTCATCTTTCAAACAAAATTACAACCATTTAAATTACAAACTAAAAGAGTAGAGATTCAATCTTAGCAACACAATTGAAGATAAGAATAATAGAAACAATTTCTATCTTAAAGGATGTTGAGAAATACTTACAAAATTTCCAAAAAGCTTAAGTTTTTCTCTTTGGTTTTCCTTCAAAATTTTCTCAACTCACTTTGTAATTTTTGTGTAACTTGTGTGTGTTTGAAAAATGAAAAATAAAATAATTTTGTATATTATTTTCCTATGGCCGAATTTGATCAACAAAAATAAATAACAAGTATTTAAATTTTGTTTCAATTGTATTGGCACACATTTTACTTTAATAATGTTAAAACTTATCTTTAATAAAGCAAACTAACAAATGAACAAATGGTGTTAAGCTATTAAAAAGAAAAAATCATTATTTAAGATATTTGTTATATTAATTAATTTAATTATTTAATAATTAAATAATTAAATAATAAATATAAATATTTTAAATATATGTATTATATTTACATTAAATATCTCAAATACATATATTAATGATATATGTCAAATATCACAATTTGATATATAATTAATGTGTATTTAATAATATCAAATATTAAATACAAATACACATTAATTCGGAAATGACCATTAGGTCCCGATAGCATGTATTTTTCGTTTAACCGTTAAACGAGTTATAAATAATCAGTATTATTCATAAAAGTTGCCATAGTGCTCTACGAGTATATTTCATTAGTGAGACTCTCTAAGTTCAGGCATATCCGTCACGAAATCAAATTTCGTGTCCATAATTCACCCACCCGTAAATTATGACGAACATGGATAAACTCTCTACACCATACGGGTCGAGGTCACTACATACGTATAATCCCTCCATCACATGTATCCAGATTATTCCAGAGATATAGATACAAACGTCAAATCTCTATAGATATAATCACGTCGACGTTTCTATTAGCAATCCCTTAATAACACTTAGAACTAATTTCTACAGTGTACCATAGGCCCATGGACTTAGAACTATAAGTCGTAAGAATGGTACTATAAAGTTTGAATAACGGAACAGTGAGCTGGAAATCTTCCAAGCAAGATACTGTTACCGAATAAACAACAAAAATGGATTATTGCTGCAGCTGAGGCAGCAATAGAAGCCATTTGGGTTGATAATAATCTAATTAGATTAGATATAATTATGTTAGAAGCTGAGCTAGGCTTTAGCGCAGGCTAAAGAATTAATGGTCTCATCAACGATCCATATATATACTTTAATTATACATCTGATTCGTTCGGATCATACATCGTGGCGATGTGATGATCGAATAAATCGTATCAGATGATAATTATGCAAATCCACTGACGAAAGCCTTTCCTCAGCAGAAGTTTGAGTGAACCGTACATAGTTCGGGTGTAGGACACTTGAGTGACTGGCTATAGGCCAAGTGGGAGATTGTTGGACAGTTATGACCCATAGCGTCATTATTTATACAGATCATGGTGTTGTTGTACAAATTAACTATGTGACAAAGGAAATTGCTGTTTTATCATTTGTGATTAGATCACCAAGATGTATAAATGATAGAAGGTCCATATGATTAGTTCCGGATTGATAAGATATGAGACAATATCAATCCACGAAGGTTTAATCATTAAATAACCATAGTCGTAGTATTATCGAGATTGGACATCGATAATGCAGAATAGAATAGTATTACACTTGTGCGCATTGTGAGGGCATAACGGCATAATTCTCATATATTTGGGTATAGGATACTCAAGCAAGTGTAGTAGGAGGTTGTGTTTTATCGATGGTATGAAAACAGCTTCGCTCTGGATAGACCCCTCAGAATTCCATTGGTAGTATGACTATGTGTCTATGGAAGTCCGAATCAGGGTAGGTGTATTTGGTCTTAACCTGAGACTTGCACCACTAATACTTGCGACAATCAAAATACTTTGGTTTTGGTCATCCAGGGCTTTAACAGGTTCTGTGTACGCCTCTTCTGGGTATATTGAGAATCGTAGTGTATTGGGTGTGATGTCGAGATGGAAGTATCACTCCAGTCATATTAGAGATGATGATCACGTAGGATACATAACTGGTTCTCTTATGTACTGCAGTCATCGGGATAATATGACTAGGTCATGATTATCTGATTATAGAGACTAGTTACCAGAGATCCGATATGTGCTTCGTACGTGGCAGACACATTTCCAGCCCCAGGCCTTGCACATGGAATCCGATGCTGGATCGAAATACGCAATACTACGTATACTACGCCTGATATAGATCACATATTCCTGTAAGGATATTTCTGGAGAATTGGGTAGGCATGGCGCTTTGCTAGAAGCCAACCTTGTCTTGTAAATCGGGAAAAATGTAGTACTAGGTACTTACGTGTTCGGATAGTCCGACGATCGGATTTACTGCCAACATATCCGGGGATCTCATGGGTCGCTTCCCGAAGATTCACCGATGACATTTGACTCGCACTTTATTAATATGGGATTAATTTATTGAGAGAGAAAATTAATCTGGGATTAATTGAGGAGATATGTTATCTGGGATAAAATATTAATTAAAAAGAGAGAACGATTAATTTAGAATTAATCGATAAAATAATATATTCGATATATTATACGAAATTGGATTTCGACGCGGAATTGAAAAGATTTTAATTCGGGCGAACGAGTTAATTTAGAATTAATTCGTTAGCGACGTGAATAATGATTTTGCTAGGCATAATTATTTAATTACGTCGCAACAGAAAATTCGTTAATTTGGAATTAGCGAACCCAAGCCCGAGAGTGTTTGCGGGGGCACTCGCATTTTGAATTCAAGTGCGGCCCACAAGTCACATCAAGCGTCAAATCACTAGTCAATCAATTGATGTGATGTCTAGTCACTTTGAGTGATATGACAACTTGTCATTGTGATTGATGGTGGTAGTTCACAAAGCTTTAATGCTTTGAATTTTGTAAATGATTTTTGAAATTCATTTTGGTGTATTAGATACACAAACCAACCAAAACAACACACTCTCTCCACACACTTTCTTCTCCCTCTCGGCCTTAGGCCATTTTCTTCCTTATTTTCACTGCAGTTTGTCGTGAGATGAAGAAGAAGCAAAGTGAAGATTTTGTTGCAAAATCATGAGTGCAAGCACACAAAGGAGTCATCCTAAGGTGATAGGGAACCGTACTTGTGAGCTTGGAATTACAACTCAAAGCTTGGAGCTTGGAGTACCAAGATGGCCGAATTTGGAGGAGCAAAAACCAGTCAAAGTCGTGAGCTCTAGGAGGGAAAAGCTTGATGATTTTCATTGTTCCTCGCGTCGCAAAAGCCGATCGTTGTAAGTATGTTTCCGCCATAATTTTTCGAGTATTCACATATATGTTTCTATGCTTAAATTGATCATGGGACCTAGGAGAAACCCAACATGAAGCTCACGACAATGCTTCTATTTTGTGCTCCAAGTTTTGGTCAAGCCCTCAATGGATGATCTTCAAGCTCCAAGATTTGTGAATGGATTCCATGCTCATGAATGGGTTTCCCTATCACCTTTGTGTGACCCATTGGATGTGCTAGCATCTTGGAAAACTTTGCCACAAATCTTCCCATTTTGCTTCTTCTATCTCTCGGCCATGAGAGAAAAAATTACAGAGAATTTTAGCACCAAGGCCGAATGAGGGAAAATGGAGAGAGATGAGTTGTGTTGTGTATGTTTTTTAAAAAAAAAAGTTAAATGATATACCAAAATTAAATAAATGGTATTAGTCATTCAAACCATCACATTTGAGTGTTTTGCACTCAACCATCAACCAACAACTTCCATCACATTAAAGTGATAAAGTTGAATAGTGATGTGATGCATGATGTGACTTGTGGGCCCCACTTGATTAGAAATGTGAGTGGTCCCGCAAACACTCCCGGGCTCAGGTTCCCTAATTCCGAATTAACGAATTTTCCGTTGCGACGTAATTAAATCAAATTTAATTAAATAATTATGTTTAGCAAAATTACTATTCACGTCGCTAACGAATTAATTCTAAATTAACTCGTTTTCCCGAATTAAAATCTAATTTTAAATCTGCGTCGAAATCTAATTTCGTATAATATATCGAATATATTATTTTATTGATTAATTCCAAATTAATCGTTTTCTCTCTTAAATAGTATTTTATCCCAGATAAAATATCTCCGTAATAATCCTAGATTAATTTTCTCTCTCTAATAATTAATCCTAGATTAATTTTGTACGTGTCATACATCATCGGTGAATCATCGGGAAGCGACCCATGAGATCACCGGATATGTTGGCAGTAAATCCGGTCGTCGGACTATCCGAACACGTACGTACCTAGTACTACGTTTTTACCGATTTACAAGACATTGTTGGCTTCTAGCAAAGCACCGTGCCTACCCAATTCTCCAGAAATATTCTTAAAGGAATATGTAATCTATATCAGGCGTACTATACATAGTATTACGTATTACGATCCAATACCGGATGTCACATGCTAAGCCTAGAGCTGAAATTGTGTCTGCCCCGTACGAAGCATATATCGGATCTCTGGTAACTAGTCTCTATAATCGGATAAACATGACCTAGTCATATTATCTCGATGACTGCAGTACTTAAGGGTACTAGTTCCGTATCCTACGTGATCATCATCTTCATATGACTGAAGTGATACTTCCATCTTGACATCACACCCAATACACTACGATTCTCAATATACCCAGAAGAGGCGTACACAGAACCTGTTAAAGCCCCAGTCGACCAAAACCAAAGTATATTGATTGTCGCAAGTATTAGCGATGCAAGTCTCAGGTTAAGACCAAATACACCTACCCTGATTTGGACTTCCATAGACACATAGTCATACTACCAATGGAATTCCGAGGGATCTATCCAGAGCGAAGCTGTTTCCGTACCTGCGGTAAACACAACCTCCTATCACACTTGCATAAGTATCCAATACTTAAATATATGAGAACTTTGCCGTTATGCTCCCACAACGCGCACAAGGGCAATACTAGTCTATTCCACATTATCGATGTCCAGTCTCGATAATACTACGACTAGGGATATTTAATGATTAAACCTCAGTGGATTAATACTGTCTCATATCTTATTAATCTGGAACTAATCATATGGACTTTTATCATTTATGTATCTTGGTAATCCAATTACAAATGATAAAAGAGCAATTTCCTTTGTCACATAGTTAATTTGTACCACAACACCATGTTCTATACAAATAGTGATGCTATGGGTCATAATTGTCCAATAATCTCCCACTTGGCCTATAGCCAATCACTCAAGTGTCCTACACTTGAACTATATACGGGTTGCTCAAACTTCTGCTGAGAAACAGCTCTAGTCAGCGGATGTGCAAGGTTATCATCTGCTACGATTTATACGATCATCAGATCACCACAATGTATGATCCGACGAATCAGTTGAAACCATTTGAAGTACATACTTGGATCGTTGATGAGACCATTAATTCTTTAGCCTACATTGAGGCCTAGCTCAGATGCTAACAAAACTATACCTAATCTGATTAGGATTACATAGATCCAAAATGCTTCTTTGATGACTTAGTTGCATCAATATTCCGCTTTTGTTGTTTATTCAGCAACGGTATCTTGCTTGGAAGATTTCCAGCTCACTGTTCCGTTATTCAAACTATTAGTACCCTTATTACGACTTACAGTCATTATTGTCGGTTTGGAAACTTGCAGCGGTGAACCCAGTCACTTCAAGTTCTCATTCTCCATAGTTTAAGAAAGCATCCTTAGATCATCTAATATACATAAGGATGTTCTTAACATCAATCTAGTGACTATCATTTGGATTGGCCTGATTGTGACTCCATATGCTCAAAGTATATGAGACACCAGGTTGTGTACATTTATTTCAATGTACGGGTTCTCGGAGAGTGTCAACAACCTTTTAGATCTATCCCAGTAGATCCTTATTCTTAGAATAAAGCTTGTCTCTCCCAAGTATTTTACGGAGAATTTTAATGAAAGCCAAGCTTTCATCGATTGTATTATGGGAATGTCATTTCCAAGAAATGACCTGTCATCATTATTTAGGACAATCACTGTCAGTGCGCTCCCACTAACCTTCTTATATACACAAGAATCATTTTCGTTTTGAATTAAATCATACAACATTATGATTACCATCAAAACGATAGTTCCAAGAACGCAATGCTTGCTTCAATCCATCAATGGATCGAATTAACTTCAAACCTTGTTTGCTCGTTTTTGGTACAACAAAACCGTCAGGATTTTGTAAACATCCCCCAAAGTTTTCCGTTTAAGGAAAGCGATTTTGACGTTCAGCTGCCATATTTCATAAATGAAACATGCAGCATTAGCAAGCATTATCCAAATGGATTTAATCATGGCAACGTAAAAAATTCGTCCAATTGACACAATTGGATAACGATACCTTTCGCTACAATCCTAGCTTTGTACGTTGGTATGTTGCCATCCATGTTTGTCTTCCTTGAAGACTCATATAGTATCAATAGACACAATGCCTTCCGGTAGAACAACTAATGTATAAACTTGGTTGTGTTGAGTTTCAATCAAGTCCCAAGATCATAAATCATGCATAAAAACGAGTAGAATACAACCAAATGAGGTGCGGAAAAACTCACATGGATCGGTAGAGATGCATCAAAGATGGACCAAATTCGCACTTCATGTTTCTCGCCTCCATCAAGCTCGGTTTTGGGCCTTCTTGAACTGCAGTGGACTGCACGGTGGGGGCTGTTTTGTGATGCTCCAAAAATCGGCCATGAAAGACTCCATTGAAGCCCCAAGCTTCAAGCTTTCCAAGCTCACAAATCGTTTCCCTATCACCATAATATAACCCATGTGTGTGTGCTAGCACTACTCTTCTTCATTTGCTTCTCAAAATTCGGTCAAACCAGAAATTTTTGGAGAAGAAATCGGCTCCAAGCCGAAAGTGGAAGAAGGAGAGAAGAGAGGGAGAGGAAGAGATGCGTAAAAGGTGAGAGAGAAAAGTAAAAAGAAAATAAAATGTAATAGGTTTTTATATTTTTCCAAAATTAAAACCATTTACCATATATTTTACTTTTCTTTAAATGCTAAGTTCAAAAGCAAGAAAAAAGCAAAAAGCAAAAGTTGCTTTTTTTCAACTTCTACATCAATCACTCAAATCAAGTGACAACATGTCATATCACTCAAAGTGACATTTGATTCGACGCTTGATGTGATTAGCGATTTGACGCACGCGATTTGACTTGCGTGCCGCACTCGAATTCGAAATGCGAATGCGCTCACAAATAATCCCGGGCTCGGGTTCGCTAATTCCAAATTAACGAATTTTCCGTTGCGTCATAATTAAATGATTACGCCTAGCGATATCACTATTTACGTCGCTAACGAATTAATTCTAAATTAATTCGTTCGCCCGAATTAAAATCTAATTTTAATTCCGCGTCGAAATCCAATTTCTTATAATATATCGAATATATTATTTTATTGATTAATTCCAAATTAATCGTTCTCTCTCTTTAACGATATTTTATCCGAGATAAAATATCTCCGCAATTAATCCCAGATTAATTTTGTCTCTCTTCTAATTAATCCCTGATTAATTAAAGTGCGAGTCATACGTCATCGGTGAATCTTCAGGAAGCGACCCATGAGATCTCCGGATATGTTGGCAGTAAATACGGTCGTCGGACTATCCGAACACGTAAGTACCTCGTACTACGTTTGTACCGATTTACAAGACAAGGTTGGCTTCTAGCAAAGCGCCATGCCTACCCAATTCTCCAGAAATATTCTTACAGGAATATATAGATCTGTATCAAGCGTAGTATACCGTAGTATTGTGTATATCGGCCCAGTATCGGATAGTCACGTGCTAGGCCTGGGGCTGGATTTGTGTCTGCCCCGTACGAAGCACATGTCGGATGTCTGGTAACTAGTCTCTATAATCGGATATACATGACCTTGTCATAATATCCCGATGGCTGCGCAGCACTTAAGAGCACTAATACCGTATCCTGCGTGACATCATCTCAATATGACTGAAGTGATACTTCCGTCTTGACATCACACCCAATACACTACGACTCTCTGATAAACCCAGAAGTGGTGTACGCAGAACCGGTTAAAGCCCTGTACCACCAAGACCAAAGTCTATCGATTATCGTAAGTATTAGCGATGTAAGTCTCAGGTTAAGACCATACACACCTACCCTGATTTCGGCCTCCCATAGACACATAGTCATAATACCAATGGGATTCCGAGGGGTCTATCCAGAGCGAAGCTGTTTCCCGTACCATCGGTGAAACACAACCTCCTATCGCACTTGCATAAGTATCCAATACTTAAATATATGAGAACTATGCCGTCGTGCCCTCACAACGCGCACAAGTGCAATACTAGCCTATTCCGCATTATCGATGTCCTGTCTCGATAATACTCCGGCTAGGGATATTTAATGATTAATCCTTCGTGGACTGATACTGTCTCATATCATCTCAATCCAGGACTAATCATATGGACCTCTCTTCATTTATAATATCTATGGTGATCTAATCACAAATGATGAGAGTGCAATTTCCTTGTCATATAGTTAATTTGCTACAACACACAATGATCTGTGCAAATAGTGACGCTATGGGTCATTTTATCCAACAATCTCCCACTTGGCACATAGCCAGTCACTCGAGTGTCCCACACCCGAACTATGTACGGTTCGCTCAAATTGCTGAGGAAAGGTTTTCGTCAGCGGATTTGCGTAATTATCTTCTGACGCGATTTATACGATCATCACATCGCCACGATGTATGATCCGAACGAATCAGATGAATATAGAAGTATATATTTGGATCGTCGATGAGACCATTAATTCTTAGCCTGTGCTGACGCCTAGCTCAGCTGCTAAAAGAACTATATCTAATCTAATTAGATTTATTTTCGATCCAAATGGCTTCTATTGTTGCTGCCTCAATCCGCATTTGTTGTTAATATTCGGCAACAGTTATTTTTGCTCGGAATATTTCCAGCTTACTGTCCCATTATTCAAACTTTATAGTACCGCAGTATTTACCGGTTTGGAAACTTGCAGCAGTGATCCTAGTCACTTCAAGTTCTCCTACTCCATAATTTAAGACAGCATTTTTTTTAGTTCTCTAAGATACTAATAGATGTCATTAACTTCAATCCAATGACTATCACTTGGATTGTCCTGATTGTGACTCCATATGCTCAAAGCGTATGAGACACCATATCGAGTACATTTTAAATGTACAATTCCCAGAGAGTGTTAACAACTCCAAATCTATCCGAGTAGATCTTTATTCCTTGAATAAAGGTTGTTACTCCCCAAAATTCTAGGAGAATTTCTTATGAAAGCCAAGCTTTCACCGATTGCTTTATGGGAATTTCATTGTCAGTGCCCTCCCACTAACCTCCTTATATACACAAGAATTATTTCGTTTTGAGTCAAATCATAACCATTATGATTATTTCAAAACGTCAGTTCCAAGAACCTTATGCTTTTTCAATCCAAACATGGATCGAATAACCCGCAAACCTTGTTTGTCGGTTATACAAAATCGTCAGGATGTTGTAAGCATCCTCCAAAAGGTTTCCTTTTCAGGAAAGCGATTTTGATCTGCAACTGACACATTTCATAAATGAAATATGCAGTTATCAACAAGCATCTTCAAAATGGATTACCATGGCAACAGGTAAAAGGTTGAACCGTTATTAACACAATGTTGATAACGATACCTTTCCGTCAAAAGCCCGGCTTTGTACGTTGGTATGTTGCCATTCATGTATGTCTTCCTAGAAGACTTTTAAGTACCATTAGGCACAATGCCTTGTGGTACATCAACTAGTATCCAAACGGTTGACATACATGGAATCCATTTCGGATTATATGGCACTTTGCCATAATAGGGAGTTGATACCTTGTATCACTTCCTTAAAACGTAGTCGGTGGTATACCTTCATAAGATTGACATCTTTATGAGGTTAGATCAGAAACCCATACCCTAGGTCGTTTTCTGACTCTATCCGATCTACTCAGTTCTTGTGTATTCGAAGATTAATGGTACAGATTCATCATTGATGAACTATTTGTGTTCCATTAAGGACTTCGTGCGTTGAACAGTATTACTCCGATTTTCATCGAGTATCACTATCCTCCCACTGACCACTGCATATCGGTATTCCTCTCAGGAAAAACCGCATGGTGAGCAACAATCACATTGTTCTCATGTGAGATTATAAGTACTATACTTATGGTTTCCCTTAGGATAACCTATATTGGCACTTATCCAATTTGGGTCCTTAGTTTGGTATCATCCAAACGTTATGCCTGGCATACCCAAATTGTCAGGAATGAGAAACCCGGTTTCTTCCCGTTCATATCTAATATGTAATCTGTCAAACAGATTATTATGGAACCTTATTCTAAATAAGTTATTGCACTGTTAAAACTTATCCATTGAAGGAAATGGTAGCTCAGAGCGACTCATGATTAGCCTTATCATGTCTAACATGATTCGGTTAATCCGTTCGGACACACCGTCACTTTGACGTGTTCCGAGAGGAGTCCTCATTTGAAAGAATACTATACTCTTTCAAGTATATAAGAAACTTATTGCTTAAGTATTTTCCATTACGGTCTTACCGTGACGGTATAATACTATAGCCGATCTGTTTGTCTATTTCGTGTCGAAACTCTAAAAGTTTCCGATTTGTGTTCTTCAAAAGAAACACATAACCATAACGTGATGCCACATCCGTTTAAGGTCACGAAATATTCATGTTCACATCTAGCCTAGCTAGATATGGGCCCACTTACTTACTTCACCATGAATAGGGCTAACAGGTCGGTGGCCCTTATACTATTACCAAGTAAATAGTATTTTAGGTACTTTACCTAATAAACTAGATTCGTAGACTTATTTGAATAGTCAAATCAGTCCTGGTACCCATTCTTCAAAAGTGTGGATATACGAGTCTTGTATAATTGTGTCCCAGACATCAATGCCACAATAAGTCTCTATTGATCAAATCAATTTGAGCTTATTTATTTGTCATTTTATATGTTTGAGATTTTAATTATATTCAAAATATAAATTCTGTTATTTACATCTAATGTATTTATCTCAGTATCATCTTTATATAATAAAACACTTAGTGTTCTATAATATAAAGGTTTTATCCGCAACGGATTAAACACTGATATAGAGATAATGTCTCTAGTCAAACTAGTTACATTATAACAGTTCCTAATTTAAGTATATACCCAAGGGTAGTTCCTAAACTTAGGTATCTACGGTCGAAACAGCGACTTTCGTCCCGTTTCCGATTCGCAGAGAAATCTCGGCTTGAAGTCAGTATCCAGCTCATAGCGGATTCTGAACATCAATACATATATTTTATGTACCACACTAAGTATTTAAAATCCAATTTCAATACTAGTAGTGAACATAACTTTGACAAATATTTTTAAAGTTAGAGCCTCGCCCTTTCTTTAATTCCTTCGTGTCTTCCATATCCAAATGGTAGTCACTTTGGGATATGTCAATTATCTTTCAATATTTCACAAACTTTGGCCAAGCCTTGGGTTTCGGAATATCGAAACGATGTGTACCTCGTGCTACATGCCCAATTGCAAACTTTGACTTTATCTCCTCTAGAATAGTCAATTAATTCTCCAAGAATTATAAATTGCAATTTTAATACTTCTTAAATCTAAAATTAGATTTATGACAAGTATATTAAATTAAGCATTAAAGTCATCATCACATAAATCTTCCAAAAACTTTATGCTCTACTTATTTTGCTTAATTTTGGGCTTAAGGTATAATAAGTTATTTTATAAATAAAGTAACCTATTATTTATTCCCAATTTGAAAATTAAATCATTTAAAATATTTTAATCCCAGATTATATTTTAAATATCCAACTTTTCAATTTTATCTTGATTACATAGTCCAACTATTTAATCAACGATTAGTGGTACTATATATATTATAATGATTATAATAGTCCAACTATATAATCAAATATAATCCAAATTAATTAACCTCAATTACATTGATTACTATAATCCAATATAAAATCAACTGTAAACTGAAATTAATTAATTCAAATATATTGATTAATATAATCCAATTATATATAATCAAGTATAATACAGTCCAACTGTTTATTAAAACAACAATTTAAATATTAGTCCAACTAACATTTAATCTAACGACGAAATAATTTAAATGAGCGCGTATGGCGAGTAATTGAACGAGTATTGCAAATTCAATTCTTGCCTCCCACTATTTTTCGTCGAGCCTCTAACCCTCTGTCGAGTACTCGGGAAACCGTGTTTCCTAGTGGGCTAGGATCCCGTTAAATATCACACAATCTTGACTTTGGCCAACAAATTGTATGATAATTAACTAGGTAGATCTCTAAGATCAATTGGATCTCATCCAACTCCTAGATCCAGTAGGTGGACATCCAAGTCCCAAACATATATCTTATATATGCCTATACATCGAATGTATACCCTAACCTTTTTCCTCTGAATCAACTAGGCCTTGGCTTTGGCACAACAAACCTAGTGATCCCAGTCAAGCGCGGACCCATTGACATGGAAGCTTCGTAATCAATGTCAATGGACAAGAAGTGGTCTTGACTTTGGCCAACAAACCACAACTTGGACACGACACCGATATGGAACAAAGCCTCGTGATTAAAACACATCTTCGACGGACAAGGGCTTGACTTTGGCCAACAACCCCTGCCAATCTCGGATCTTGAGTAAGAATCACTCAATGGAAGGAAAATAAACGCTTGATATTTAACGAGGGTTTTTCGTGCAAATTGGCTACCAATTTTAATTATCTTTGTTAAGGTCTCATCATCATACACCCTTAAACATGCATTCTAAACACATAATAAAGCGCATATGTAAAATAATAATGATATGCGGATGGATATTTTACACATTGATCCTAGATCAAATCTCTCACTTTCTCTCTCCCGCTAGCACAAATATTTCTTCTACCCGTTACACTACACTTCTAAAGACCTCATTTACATTGAGGGGAATAGGTGAGAAGAGAATACAAAGAATAGGAGGTGATAAGGCTGGACACGCAGGTCCAATTAATAAATCAAATTTATTACAACAATTTCTAAAATTGCCCCACCCATCTAATATCCATCCGATATACATTATTCAAACATCACAACCAGTATTCATACAAGCATGTTATCAATCAATCCAATTAATTAATCTTGATAATTAGTGATCATCCAATGTTCAAACAAAGATTTGATTTTGTTCGAGTCAAACTCGTATTGCGAACACGTACTCAAAGTACGATTTCTCAAATAAAATTAATTACATGATTAAATCCAATTTAATACGTATTTAATTCTAATTCATTATTTAATTCCAAATTAAATATTACACTTTATAAAATAAACTTTACGACTTAAATTCCAAATTAATCGTTATGGGTCTCAAAGCCCGATTAATATCCAATATTAATTTAATTAAAGTCCAATGGGCTTTTAATTAATTTCTTGAGGCGTGGACTTTTGGTCAACTCGGGTCAAACCCGCAACCAAAGTCCAATCCGGGAGTTACCCCATAAGCCCATAAATTAATTTAGGCCCATTAGGCCCATTAAACGTCAAAGGTTCATTAGTCGCATTTGGGCCTTTTGGAAGCGGTTTTGGGCCTAATTGGATCCAACCAATTTTGGCCTAAACCAACTTTGTACAACAAAGTCCAATAAACCCAATAACAACTTTAAAAGCCCAAATCCAATTTTAAGCCCAATAATTTAATTTCAAAAATTCCAAATTTTCCAATTAAATTACCTAAAGTGTATAGCATTATTAATTGCCCAAATCAAAGTTTCCAAAACACTAAATTTGTCCAATTAATCATGCTTAACATCAATGAATCATGTCCAACATAATTTGATCAAAATCAAACCCAATTTCATGCTTCAAGTGTCTCGGCCAAAGGGGAAAAATATGCCCAAATCAAATTCAATCCAATTGAACCCAATCAAACATAAATTCAACATCCCCAAATGATTTCCAAGTCATCCAATGAACAAAAAATCAAAAATCCAAGACATTAGGGAGCTAACCAAATTCGGCCATCACAAGCAAATGGGGAAAAATTGTTCCAAACACTTTTCATCAAATTGATCTAATCAATCATCAATTAAACAACATTTAAGTATTCTAAATCATCCAATTTCATTAAACATGCTCAAAATCAAGTTTACCCAAATTAAAGTTTTGGCCAACAATAAGCAAATTGGGGAAAATCAATCCAATTAATTTTTCTTCAAATTGATTACATATAACTCTAAGTTATTCATATACAAGCATTCTTAAACAAACAATTTGTCAAAATCATGCTTCAATCAAAAAGCCCAAATTTTGCTCAAGAACCCTAAAACGTTTTATGCACAAATGGCTCAAGATACCATTGTTGAGTTTTCATAATCAAGTCCCAAGATCATAAATCATGCATAAAAACGAGTAGAATACAACCAAATGAGGTGCAGAAAAACTCACATGGATCGGTAGAGATGCATCAAAGATGGACCAAATTCGCACTTCATGTTTCTGCCTCCATCAAGCTCGGTTTTGGGCCTCTTGAACTGCAGTAGACTGCACGGTGGGGGCTGTTTTGATGCTCCAAAAATCGGCCATGAAAGACTCCATTGAAGCCCCAAGCTTCAAGCTTTCCAAGCTCACAAATTCGTTTCCCTATCACCATAATATAACCCATGTGTGTGCTAGCACTACTCTTCTTCATTTGCTTCTCAAAATTTCGGTCAAACCAGAAATTTTTGGAGAAGAAATCGGCTCCAAGCCGAAAGTGGAAGAAGGAGAGAAAAGAGAGGGAGAGGAAGAGATGCGTAAAAGGTGAGAGAGAAAAGTAAAAAGAAAATAAAATGTAATAGGTTTTTATATTTTTCCAAAATTAAAACCATTTACCATATATTTTACTTTTCTTTAAATGCTAAAGTCAAAAAGCAAAAAGCAAAAGTTGCTTTTTCAACTTCTACATCAATCACTCAATCAAGTGACAACATGTCATATCTCACTCAAAGTGACATTTGATTCGACGCTTGATGTGATTAGCGATTTGACGCAGGATTTGACTTGCGTGCCGCACTCGAATTCGAAATGCGAATGCGCTCGCAAATAATCCCGTTCTCGGGTTCGCTAATTCCAAATTAACGAATTTTCCGTTGCGTCATAATTAAATGATTACGCCTAGCGATATCACTATTTACATCGCTAACGAATTAATTCTAAATTAATTCGTTCGCCCGAATTACAATCTAATTTTAATTCCGCGTCGAAATCCAATTTCTTATAATATATCGAATATATTATTTTATCGATTAATTCCAAATTAATCGTTCTCTCTCTTTAACGATATTTTATCCGAGATAAAATATCTCCGCAATTAATCCCAGATTAATTTTGTCTCTCTTCTAATTAATCCCAGATTAATTAAAGTGCGAGTCATACGTCATCGGTGAATCTTCAGGAAGCGACCCATGAGATCTCCGGATATGTTGGCAGTAAATACGGTCGTCGGACTATCCGAACACGAAGTACCTCGTACTACGTTTGTACCGATTTACAAGACAAGGTTGGCTTCTAGCAAAGCGCCATGCCTACCCAATTCTCCAGAAATATTCTTACAGGAATATATAGATCTGTATCAAGCGTAGTATACCGTAGTATTGTGTATATCGGCCCAGTATCGGATAGTCACGTGCTAGGCCTGGGGCTGGATTTGTGTCTGCCCCGTACGAAGCACATGTCGGATGTCTGGTAACTAGTCTCTATAATCGGATATACATGACCTGTGTCATAATATCCCGATGGCCGCGCAGTACTTAAGAGCACTAATACCGTATCCTGCGTGACATCATCTCCAATATACTGATGAAGTGATACTTCCTCTTGACATCACACCAATACACTACGACTCTCTGATAAACCCAGAAGTGGTGTACGCAGAATCGGTTAAAGCCCTGTACCACCAAGACCAAATTCTATCGATTATCGTAAGTATTAGCGATGTAAGTCTCAAGTTAAGACCATACACACCTACCCTGATTTCGGCCTCCCATAGACACATAGTCATAATACCAATGGGATTCCGAGGGGTCTATCCAGAGCGAAGCTGTTTCCCGTACCATCGGTGAAACACAACCTCCTATCGCACTTGCATAAGTATCCAATACTTAAATATATGAGAACTATGCCGTCGTGCCCTCACAACGCGCACAAGTGCAATACTAGCCTATTCCGCATTATCGATGTCCTGTCTCGATAATACTCTCGGCTAGGGATATTTAATGATTAATCCTTCGTGAACTAATACTGTCTCATATCATCTCAATCCAGGAACTAATCATATGGACCTCTCTTCATTTATATATCTATGGTGATCTAATCACAAATGATGAGAGTGCAATTTCCTTGTCACATAGTTAATTTGCTACAAAACACAATGATATGTGCAAATAGTGACGCTATGGGTCATTTTATCCAACAGGTTGGTATACATGGAATCCATTTCAGACATCATGGCACTTTTCCATAATAGGGAGTCGATACCTTGTATCACGTCCTCATACGTAGTCAGTTTCGTATTCCTCAATAAGATTGACATCTTAATGAGGTGAGATCAGAAACCCATACCTCCCAGGTTTGTTTTTCTGACTCTCTTCCGACTTACGCGGTTCTTGTGTATTCGAAGATTATCGTATAGTGTCAATCTTGATGAACTGTTTGTGTTTCATTAAGAAATCGATGCTTTGAACAGTATTACTTCGATTTTCATCGAGTTTTACTTTCCTCCCACTTACCACTGCATATAGGTATTCCTTTTAGGAAAACCACATGGCGAGCAACAATTACATTGTTCTCCTGTGAGTTGTATAAGTACTATACTTTTGTTTCCCTTGGATAACCTACAAATTAGGCACTTATCCGATTTGGGTTCCAGTTTGGTATCATCCAAACATATGCCAAGGATTCCCAAATCTCCAAGAATGAGAAAACCCAGTTTCTTTCCTGTTCATATCTAATATGAAATCTGTTTAACAGATTTTTATGGAACCTTATTCAAAATAAGTATTGCATGTTTAATGTGTATCCCTAGAAGAAATGGTATCTCAGACCGACTCATCATTAACCTAACTATGCCAACAAGTTTGGTGTTCTCTCTCGTTTTTGGACACAACCGCTCATTGAGGTGTTCCGGGAGGAGTCCACTGTGAAAGAATACTATATTCTTTTAGGTAATCGATAAACTTATTGCTTAATTATTTTCATCATGGTCCAATAGTGATGTTTTAATACTCTTGCCGGTCTGTTTATCTACTTGGTTTCGAAACTCTAAAAGTTTCTGACTTGTGTTTCATTAAGATACACATACCATAACGCGATGCCACATCCGTAAAGGTTACGAAGTATTCATATCCACCTCTAGCCTAGCTAGATATGGGCCCACTTATGTCACTATGAACGAGGGCTAACAGATCGGTGGCATTTGCACTTTTACCAAGTAAAAGGTATTTTAGGCACTTTGCCCAATAAACTAGATTCGTAGACATCATTTGATTATAATCAAATCCGTCCTAGTACCCACTCTTCGAAAGTGTGGATATATGAGTCTTGTTAATGTGTCCCAGACAACAATGCCACAAATAAGTCTCATCTGATTAATTCAGTTTGAGCTATTTGTTTGTCATGTTATATGTTTGAGATTTGTTTATATTCAAAATATAAATATTGTTATTCACATCCAATGTGTTTATCTCAATATCATCTTTATAAACAAAACACTTAGTGTTCTAGAATATAAAGGTATACCCGCAATAGGTTATACTAGATATAGAGATATGTTTCTAGTGAAACTAGATACATTATAACACTTTCCTAATTTAAGTACATGCCCCAAGGGCAGTTCCAAAACTTAGATTTCTACGATTAAAACAGCGACTCTCATCCCGTTTCCTACTCGAAGGTAGATCTCAACTGAAGTCAGTATCCTGGTTATCAGCATATCCCGCACATCAGTACATATATATGTACAACACTTAGTATCGAAAATCCAATTTTGAAACCAGTAATGAACATGTTTATGACAAAAATATTTGAAGCTGGAGCCTTGTCCCGCCTTCACTTCCTTCATGTCTGCCTTGTCCATACGGCAATCACGCTTCCATTGACCCCGTTTACCGTAGTTTAGGCAGACATCTTGGGATATGTCATTTTTCTTCCCAGAAGACTGTGATGATTTTTCCTTTACCCCTTTTAGAAGCTCTGGCTCTACCTTCTTGAGCATAGCCATCAACTCTCCAAGAGTTTACTCTTGGTTCAAAATGAATCTGCCCCAGCTTTCGGGTAGAGACTATAAGATCAAATCTTTGGTAGTCTTGGCCACGTAGGTAATGCCCAGCTAACCTAGTTGATTGATGTCAGCAATCATCTGCGACACCTAGTGCTCGACAGATGTACCCTCTGACATATGCGAGCGAAAGAGCTTCTTCTATAATTTGTACTTCTAAGATCTAAGAATAGATCTATGGAGATCCTTTAATTTCAACATCATGGTATAAAGATCTAATCCTCAATTCTGACGACGAAATTAAATAGTCATTGCGGTAAGCATAACATATTGAGCACTAAAGTTATCATCACCATGAGTCTTCCAAAACTCATGCTCCACTATTCGCTTAACTCTGGGCTTAGGCCCGAGATGTTTCTCTATCAAATAGAATAACTTCTCAGTTCCCAGGACTATCCTGAGGTTTTATTCCCAATCTGAAAATTGGAGTCGTTTAAAGACATTTTCTCCCAGGATTATGTTCTAAACGCTAATCTTTCAGTTATCTTGATTCCAATAGTCCAACTATCCAATCAACGATTTCAGGTACAATCAAATATACTGATTACGATAGTCTAACTATATAATCAACTACTATTTGATTAGTTAAATTCAAATATATTGATTACTGTAATCTAATTATAAAATCAACTATAAATGAAGTAGTTTGAACACGGTCCAACTGTTTAATTTAAAACAATAATTAAATATTAGTCCAACTAATATATATTTAAATAATGACGAAAAAATGAAATGAGCGCTTATTGGGAAATATCTAAACAAAATTGCAAATTTAATACTTGCCTCCCACTATTTTTCTGCGAGCCTCTAACCCTCTATTGAGTACTCGGGAAACCTTGTTTCCTAGTGGGCTAGGATCCCGTTAAATAACACACGACCTTGACTTTGGCCAACAAGCTGTATTATATTTAACTAAGTAGATCTCTAAGATCAATTGGATCTCATCCAATTCCTAGATCCAGTAGGTGGACATCCAAGTCCGAAACATATATCTAATATATTCCAATATATCCGATATATTACCTAACCTTTTTCCTTTGAATCTATTAAGCCTTGGATTTGGCACAACAAACTTAATGATTCCAGTTAAGCGGGACCCATTGACTTTGGAAAGCTTCGTAATCGATGTCGATGGACAAGAAGTGATTTTGACTTTGGCCAACAAATCACAACTTGGACAAGACATGCGATATGGAACAAAGCCTTCATGATTCAAACACATCCGCGATGGACAAAGGTCTTGACTTTGGCCAACAAACCAGTGCCAATCTTGGATCTTTAGAAAGAATCACTCAATGGAAGGAAAAGCGCTTAATATGTTTTGAGGGTTTTTTCGGGTAATTGGCAACCAATTAATTATCTTTGATTAGGTCTCATCACACCCTTAAACATGCATTCTAAAAGCATAATAAGGCACGATAAATAAATTAATAATGATATGCGGATGGATATTAAAAACAACTTGTTCCTAGAACAAATCTCTCCATTTCCTCTCTCCCGCTAGCACAAATCTTACTTCTACCCAATTACATAACACTTCTAAAGAAACCTCATTTACATTGAGGGGAATATGTGAGAAGCGAAATACAAAGAATCAAGAGGTGATAGGCTGGACACGCAGGTCCAATTTAATAAATTCTAAATTTATTACAACAATTTCCAAAATTGCCGTCACCCATATAATATCCATCCGATATACATTATTCATACATCACATCCATGTATTCACACAAAGCATGTTATCAATCATCTAATCCAATTAATTAATCTTTAATTAATGACTATCCAATGTTCAAACAACGATTTGATTTGCGCGAGTCCAACTCGTTTAAGAATAAGTACTCAAAGTATGAATTCTTGAATTATATCGAACTACAATATAAAATCCAATTTAATTTGTATTCAATACTAATTCTTTATTTAATTCCAAATTAAATAATTACACTTTTTAATGTGCATTTGCGACTTAGATCTAAATCTAATCTTTACGGGTCTTAAAGCCCAATTAACATCCAATGTCAATTTAATTAAAGTCCAATGGGCTTTAAATTAATTTATCTAGGCATGGACTTTGGCAACCAAAGCCCAATAATGAATTTCCTTTTGCCATAAAATTAATTTTGGCCCATTAGGCCCAATTAAATTTTAAATGCCCAATTATCATATTTTGACTTTATGAAAATGGTTTTAGGCCCAATTGGATCCAACCAATTATCCTAAACCAAACTTGGCCCAACCAAGCCCATTAAGCCCAAATACAATATTATTAGCCCAATTCCAAATTAAGCCCAATTAATTAAATTCTAATATTCCAAAATTCACAATTTAATTAATTAAAGTGTAATAGCCATAATTAATTAGTTAAATTAATATTTCCAAAACACCAATTACACTAATTAATCATGCTTTAACTAATCAATTTATGTTCAACACAAATTGAAACAAAATCAATTCATTCATGCTTCCATAATTACGGCTCTGATACCATTGTTGAGTTTTCTAGGTCTTCCCAAGATCAAATTATGCAAATAAATGTGTGAATACAACAAAGTAAAGTTGCGGAAATACTCACTTTGATCGGATTTGCGATGCGATGAAACACAAAAATTTTCTTCACCCTTGAAGCTCTCGGCAATGCCTCCATTTTGTGCTCCAAGTTTCGGTCAAGCCCTCCATGTATGATCTTCAAGCTCCAAGCTTTGTGAATGGATTCCATGCTCATGAATGGGTTTCCCTATCACCTTTGTGTGACCCCTTGGATGTGCTACCATCTTGGAAAAATTTGCCACAAATCTTCCCCTATTGCTTCTTCTATCTCTCGGCCATGAGAGAAAAAATTAGAGAGAATTTTGGCACCAAGGCCGAATGAGGGAGAGGGAGAGAGATGAGTTGTGTTGTGTGTGTTGTTTCAAAAACAAGTTAAATGCTATACCAAAATTAAATAAATGGTATTAGTCATTCAAACCATCACATTTGATTGTTTTGCACTCAACCATCAACCAACAACTTCCATCACATTAAAGAGATAAAGTTGACTAGTGATGTGACGCATGATGTGACTTGTGGGCCCCACTTGATTCGAAATGTGAGTGGTCCCGCAAACACTCCCGGGCTCAGGTTCCCTAATTCCGAATTAACGAATTTTCCGTTGCGACGTAATTAAATCAGATTTAATTAAATAATTATGCCTAGCAAAATTACTATTCACGTCGCTAACGAATTAATTCTAAATTAACTCGTTTGCCCGAATTAAAATCTAATTTTAATTCTGCGTAGAAATCTAATTTCGTATAATATATTGAATATATTATTTTATCAATTAATTCCAAATTAATCGTTCTCTCTCTTAAATAGTATTTTATCTCAGATAAAATATCTCCATAATTAATCCTAGATTAATTTTCTCTCTCTAATAATTAATCCTAGATTAATTATGTGCGAGTCATACATCATCGGTGAATCTTCGGGAAGCGACCCATGAGATCCCCAGATATGTTGGCAGTAAATCCAGTCGTCGGACTATCCGAACATGTACGTACCTAGTACTACGTTTTTACCGATTTACAAGACATGGTTGGCTTCTAGCAAAGCACTGTGCCTACCCAATTCTCCAGAAATATTCTTAAAGGAATATGTAATCTATATCAGACGTAGTAAACATAGTATTGCATATTACGATCCAGTATCGGATGTCACATGCTAGGCATGAGGCTGGAATTATGTCTGCCCCGTACGAAGCATATATCGGATCTCTGGTAACTAGTCTCTATAATCGGATAAACATGACCTAGTCATATTATCCCGATGACTGCAGTACTTAAGGGTACTAGTTCCGTATCCTACATAATCATCATCTTTATATGACTGAAGTGATACTTCCATCTTGACATCACACCTAATACACTACGATTCTCAATATACCCAGAAGAGGCGTACATAGAACCTGTTAAAGCCCCAGATGACCAAAACCAAAGTATATTGATTGTCGCAAGTATTAGCGATGCAAGTCTCAGGTTAAGACCAAATACACCTACCCTGATTCGAACTTCCATAGACACATAGTCATACTACCAATGGAATTCCGAGGGATCTATCCAGAGCGAAGCTGTTTCCGTACCATCGGTAAACACAACCTCCTATCACACTTGCATAACTATCCAATACTTAAATTATGCTCCCACAACGCGCACAAGGGCAATACTAGTCTATTTCGCATTATCGATGTCCAGTCTCGATAATACTGGGGATATTTAATGATTAAACCTTAGTGGATTAATACTGTCTCATATCTTTTTAATCTGGAACTAATCATATGGACTTTTATCATTATGTATCTTGGTAATCCAATTACAAATGATAAAAGAGCAATTTCCTTGTCACACAGTTAATTTGTACAACAACACCATGTTCTGTACAAATAGTGATGCTATGGGTCATAATTGTCCAACATAAAATTCCAAATTTCATAATTTAATTAATTAAAGTGTATTACATTAATTAATTATCTAAATTAACATTTCCAAAATATCAATTTAATCAATTAATCATGCTTATTAATCATCAATACATGTCCAACATTATTGAAACAAAAAATCATCTCATTCCATGCTTTGAAGTTCACGGCATTTGTATGGATTTTATATCTGATTCCAATTTCAATTCGATTGAATCTTAAATCAATATATCTGTAGGCACTGTATTTTTGCATATAAGTCCCTATGATGAGTCTCATTTGGAGACACTACCTTTTAAGTCGAGGAGGAAGTCGCGGGAAATGGACGTCGGAAGAGAATCGATATTTTTGTTAGATTATATTCGCTTGTTTAGCTTCGGGTTCGCTTGTTAGACCTCCATTTTAAAAACACACCCTTAGCCTAAACCCCATAAGACACCACACCAAGCCCATCTCACCCAAGCCCAATCAAAAAAATAATTAAAACATTAAAATGCATGTCACAAATTAAATTAAATCTAAATCAAATTAAATTAAAACAAATTAAAGTGAAATTAAATTTAATTAAATTAAAGCTAATTAAATTAAATTAAACTAAAATACAATTGAATTAAATTAAAGCTAATTAAATTAAATTAAACTAAAATTAAAATCCTTTTAAATTAAATTCCTAATTAAAATAAATCATTTCCAAAATTGAATCAATCACTTCCAAATTAAAATCAAATTAAATGATTCACTCACCAATTTAAATAAAATTCCCCCACCAAAACTACAATCATCCTTTCCTTAAATAATTTAATTAAATCTATCATTTTTTAATTAATTTCTTGTTTCCTTTTCAAAACCAATCCAAACCCTAATTCCTCTCTCACGTCCCTCTCTTTCTCTATATAACTCAAACCAACCCTAGGGAACTCTGGCAGAGACTCACAAAAAATAAAACGGAAAGAAAACACCACTGCTCTTACGCCCTTGCCCTCACACCATACGGCCGAGCCCACAAACTCTCGCCTCAATACCTCACGCCAATCGCCTCAATACCTCACGCCAATCGCCACCTTGCCTCACTCATGCACGCACCATAAAACCACACAGCCCTTCAGTTTATTGCCACCTACAGCCAACCATTATCCACATGACAAGAACCCTTCACACAGCCAGTGCAACATCAACTCCCCTGACCAACCTCAACTTCACGCCACACCCTGCTACCAACACGCCTCATACCACTTTGTCTCAGCGCATCATCAACACTCAGCAACACCAACCTCAAACTCGACGCCATTGCCCAGTTTCTTCTCACGTACACAGCCCTCTCGCCAACCGCTCAGTCCCCTCAAAAGCCTTCACGTCTCAATCCAAAAACCAGCCCAGTTCAGCCGTAAATCAGCCCTCATTACACGCCCAGTTCAGCCCTTGAAACTGCCCAGATTTTAGTCACAAAATTGCCTCAAGAACTGCACCAAACAACCCAAAAAAAAAGTAGCGAAACGAAGTGAAAACAACAGCCCAAACAATGAGACAGCGAGGAAAAACGTCAGATTAGTGAACCAGAAAAGTTGCGGAATATCAACCCTTCCGACGGCTGTGTAACGCCCTTTCGTGAGACGACAAAAGAGGTTAGACTTGAGGGCACCTTTTTACTTTTTATCTTTCGTTTATTTTAAAAATATTATCGCATGAGAGTCGTTTGAGGCATGGTGTGATTGTTGGATGAGCGGAATATGTGTTCCCTTTTGTGGTATATAGGATGGAAACCCGGACGTAAATTCTGTATCCGAATCCGAATGGACGGTAGTGTAGTTTGTACTCGGGATACAATGCCACGTACCACTTAAAGGCACATATTTCGTTCCATCCAAACTTGTATTTGAGCATGCTATAGTTTGTAGGTTATTTATTTATTATTTAAAGCATGATTTAGTTTAGTTTGTTATTTATTTTCAAAGCATGATTATGTTATTTTTATGCATGATATTTTGTTTAGTTTATGATTATGTTTAAATAGTTATTTGTTTATTTTGGTTTAATGGCTCAATGTGCTCATTATGTGATATTGTGTGTTTGCCGTTTAAAGACTTACTTTCAAGCATGCAAACTTAGATTATGAGTTATTTTGATGAATACAAACTAGACGTAGGTTACCCTTGAGCATATACGTTGAGTAGATTCGATTAGTTTATTGCACAAATCATATCATCACAAGTGGCATAAGTAAGGGACCATTCCGAACCCAACGGTTTGAGGTCTTCCCTTGCGAGGGGTGAGTACGACCTTAAATCTTATTTTCCCGGTTCACACCGGGTGGCGACTCCATTATTCTCCGGTATAGTTCCTCCGCGGACTATTCCGTACTCCCGACTAGGCCGTGAGCCTAGAGCATGCGTCGCCCAAGTTTTGTGTCCTACAGTCTGGCGACTCCACTGGGGATAGAGAATCGGCCCCGAAATAATGTCTTGTAATGTTTGGATTTGTGCTTTAATTAACCTTGTCTACAGTGGGTTGAAGGGGTTTAGTTAAAGACATTGTCAGCGAGAGCCTTCGTCAGCGAGAGCCTTTGTCCGCACTCCCGTAAACCCACATGTGAACCTTAGTCGTAGAACTAGTAGAAATTATTTTTTTTATGTTGATGTTTTGGACCGTCGTCATTTGGATCTAGTTGGACCTTTTATCAAAAGATGTTAACTTGTTGGGCCATTTAAACTGGGGCGAGTTCGTGTCCTTTGACAGTTGGGCCAAAAGCTTCTAAAATGTCGATGGGCCATTTTATGTTTGGGCCACTTATCTTTTGAAGTTGTTTAGCCATGTTATCACAAAGTGTAAACCTGTTAGGCCTTTTCAACTGGGACAAGTTTGCACCGTGTAATAGTATGATTGAATACTTTAAAATGATAACGGGCCAACTAGTGTAAATTTTTTTAAATGGGCTTATATTACATACATTGCACGTATCTCATGCATCCATGCTTACACACATCATGTTAACCCCGTGTCTTAAAAGCCATCATAGATATCCGTTGGGTTAGAGAAGAAAAAAAAAAGGGGTTTGTCAAGAGGAGTTTAGCAAACATGGATAGCGGGGAAAAGGAAATCGAGAAACAGAAAACCTTACGGCAAGGATAGAAAGACCATTGGGGGGGCCTTCAAAAAAAAAGAGAAAAAAAAAGAGAGAAAAGAAAAAGAAAAGAAAAAAAGAAGAAAAAAAAAAGAAAAAAAAAGAAAAAAAAAGTTGTTTAGTCCTTAATAGTTAGGCATAAGTTTGCTTTAAGATGAAATCTTAGAAACGATAAACTCTTGATGTGCTTTTATCTGATGCTTTGAATTGTTGATCTATGCTAGACTCGTAAACACTTCACTATAGGTTCTTAGCGATGAAAACCTGAGTAGTTGGCAAGGTGACTAGTTGAAGAAATTGCGGGTCGATGAGTGACCATTTGCTTAGATGTCTATCCTGACTTGCTTGTGTTATGATGTGTGGTATGGTTGAAAAAAAAGTCTCTAAAGAAAAGAAATAAACCTCCTATAACCGATAAGCATGAAGCTACCCATGGGGGAGTATTAGGACCACCATGAGGAGAAATGCTACGTTAAAGGGTAGGTCTGTTGAAAAAAAAAAGAAAAAAAGAAGAAGTTCAAAACGAAAAGAAAAAAAGAGAGACAAAGGAAAAGAAAAATGAAACCATACCACATTGAGCACGAAAAAGTAATTGCAGAGCATAACTGAGACATGTAGGTTGGTTTGACCCATCGATCCCGATTTTTGAAGCGAAATCATTGAGTTAGCTTACTTAAGGATCAAGCTGTGAAATAACCTTTGCACACACACACTTTGAGTCTGGCTTAGATCATTTATTTAAAGACTTGGATTTAAGTTGCGTTGAGTGTTTTGAAAGTTCTCTGGTTTCATTACTGGGCATTCTTTGAGGACGATAATATGTATAATTATTGGGACTATTTCGTAGCATGTAATATAGTATGATGATATGGAAGGCCCCACCCAGTGGTTCATCTTGACCAAGTACAAACAACGGAGAGCATTAAGCTAAATCAAGACTGGGGGTGACCAGTCTACCACCTCGCGAATCAGAGACATAACGAGATATTGAGTCATGGGACTAAAGAAAATTGAGCAATCACCATAAGAGAATTGACAGAAAGAAGCTGTAAGCAGACCCAGGGGGCGATCGAAGACATTTGAAGGCAATAAGTGCCGAGGAGAACAAGGAAGACCTAACCCGACGGGATAGGAACATTCATGCATGCATACACGTAACACATTTTGCATCCTTTTGTGTTTGTTTTGTTTTGTGTTCAAAGGTTTTGAAGAAGAAAAGCGAAAGCGGCAAAGAACAAGCTAATCAGAAACGGTGAAAAGCACAATATCGGATTCGGGTAATAATCCCAAGGTTGAGGCCCATTTGAGTTTGAGTTTTGGGTATGGCACTCTGGGGGCGAGGCCTACATTAGCATCAACATCAGTCTTGCCGGGTATGGCACTTTGGGGGCGAGGCCCACATTAGTTTCAGTATCAGTCTTGCCGGGTATGGCAATCTAGGGGCGAGGCCATCGTCATTATCAGTAGCAGCCTTGCCGGGTGTGGTAATCTGGGGGCGAGGCCCACGTCATTATCAGTATCAGTCTTGCCAGGTATGGAAATCTTGGGCCGAGGCCCACGTCATTATCAATAGCTTGGGGACGAGTCCGAGGGTTGAGGCCCATATCAGTATCAGTCTGGGGGCGAGGCCCTCCTCAGTACCAGTTTGGGGGGTGAGGCCCCACATCGGTATCAGTTTTGGGGCGAGGCCCACATCAGTTTGAGGGCAAGACCCACATTAGCATCAATCTGGGGCGAGGCCCACAGTCAGCTCAGTTCGGGACTAAAGCCCACATTCAGTACAATTCAGGAACAAAGCCCACATTCAGCTCAATTCGGGAATAAAGCCCACATTCAGTGCAATTCAGGAACAAAGCCCACAGTCAGCTCAGATCGGGGATAAAGCCCACTTTTAGTACAATTCAGGGATAAAGCCCACTGTCAGCTCAGATCGGGGATAAAGGCCACATTCAGTAAAGTTCAGGAACAAAGCCCACAGTCAGCTCAGATCGGGGATAAAGCTCACATTCAGTACAGTTCGGGGGATAAAGCCCACATTCAACACAATCAGGAACAAAGCCCACATTCAGCACAGTCAGGGGAGCAAAGCCCTATCTTGACACAGTTCGGGAATACAGCCCCGGGGAATAAAGCTCTATCTTGACACATTTCGGGAATACAGCCCAGTGGAATAAAGCTCTATCTTAATACAGTTCGGGAACAAGGCCCAAGAGAATAAAGCTCTATCTTAACATAGCTCGGGAACAAAGCCTAGGGGAATAAAGCCCACTTTCAAAACAGTTCGGGAACAAGGCCCAGGGGAATAAAGCTCTATCTTAACACAGTTTGGGAACAAGGCCCAAGGGAATAAAGCTCTATCTTGATACAGTTCGGGAATACTGCCCAGGGGAATAAAGCTCTAGCTTAACACAGTTCGGGAACAAGCCCCAAGGAAATAAAGCTCTATCTTAACATAGCTCGGGAACAAAGCCTAGGGGAATAAAGCCCACTTTCAAAACAGTTCGGGAACAAGCCCCATGGGAATAAAGCTCTATCTGAACACAATTTGGGAACAAGGCCCAATGGAATAAAGCTCTATCTTAACACAGTTCGGGAACAAGGCCCAGGGGAATAAAGTCTTATCTTAACACAGCTCGGGAATAAAGACTAGGGGAATAAAGCCCACTTTAAAAGCAGTTCGGGAACAAGGCCCAGGGGAATAAAGACATATCTCTACACATTTCGGGAACTAAGCCTAGAGGAATAAAACCCACTTTCAAAACAGCTCGGGAATAAAGCCCAGGGGAATAAAGCTCTCTCTCAACGTAATTCGGGAACAAAGCCCAAAGTTCAAAGCATCTCAGGATAACAAGTAAGTTCAGCAACAGCTGGCGAGCCAGGTAAGTAAAAAAATGCATGAATAACTTTGATAGGATTGTCATTGTCACACACTGCACAAGTCCCATCAAAGTGGGGGCGACTGTAGGCACTGCATTTTTGCATATAAGTCCCTATGATAAGTTTCATTTGGAGACACTACCTTTTAAGTCGAGGAAGTCGCGGGAAACAGACGTCGGAAGGGAATCAGTATTTTTGTTAGATTATATTCGCTTGTTTAGCTTCGGGTTCGCTTGTTGGACCTCCATTTTAAAAACACACCCTTAGCCTAAACCCCATAAGACACACACCAAGCCCATCTCACCCAAGCCCAATCAAAAAAATAATTAAAACATTTAAAATGCATGTCAAAAATTAAATTAAATCTAAATCAAATAAATTAAAACAAATTAAAGTGAAATTAAATTTATTTAAATTAAAGCTAATTAAATTAATTAAACTAAAATACAATTGAATTAAATTAAAGCTAATTAAAATAAATTAAAATTAAAATTAAAATCCTAATTAAAATAATCATTTCCAAAATTGAATCAATCACTTCCAAATTAAAATCAAATTAAATGATTCACTTACCAATTTAAATAAAATTCCCCCACCAAAACTACAATCATCCTTCCCTTAAATAATTGAATTAAATCTATCATTTTTTTAAATAATTTCTTGTTTCCTTTTCAAAACCAATCCAAACCCTAATTCCTCTCTCACGTCCCTCTCTTTCTCTATATAACTCAAACCAACCCTAGGGAACTCTGGCAGAGACTCACAAAAAATAAAACGGAAAGAAAACACCACTGCTCTCACGCCCTTGCCCACACCATACGGCCGAGCCCACAAACTCTCGCCTCAATACCTCACGCCAATCGCCTCAATACCTCATGCCAATCGCCATCTTGCCTCACACCAATTGCCACCTTGCCTCACTCACGCACGCACCATAAAACCACACAGCCCTTCAGTTTATTGCCACCTACAGCCAACCATTATCCACGTGACAAGAACCCTTCACACATCCAGCGCATCATCAACTCCCCTGACCAACCTCAACTTCACGCCACACCCTGCTACCAGCACGCCACATACCCCTTTGTCTCAGCGTATCATCAACACTCAGCAACACCAACCTCAAACTCGACGCCATTGCCCATTTTCTTCTCACGTACACAGCCCTCTCGCCAACCGCTCAGTCCCCTCAAAAGCCTTCACATCTCAATCCAAAAACCAGTCCAGTTCAGCCGTAAATCAGCCCTCATTACACGCCCAGTTCAGCCCTTGAAACTGCCCAGATTTTAGTCACAAAACTGCATCAAGAACTGAACAAAACAACCCAAAACAAAAACTGCACAAACCAGTCCAAATAACCCGTAAAACAATCCCTTAATTACCCCAAAGCAGTGACCAGAAAATACAACACAAACAACAGCGAAACGAAGTGAAAACAGCAGCCCAAACAACGAGACATCGAGGAAAAATGTCGGATTAGTGAACCAGAAAAGTTGCGGAACATCAACCCTTCCGACGGCCGTGTAACGCCCTTTCGTGAGACGACAAAAGAGGTTAGACCTGAGGGCACCTTTTTACTTTTTATCTTTTATTTATTTTAAAAATATTATCGCATGAGAGTCGTTTGAGGCATGGTGTGATTGTTGGATGAGCGGAATATGTGTTCCCTTTTATGGTATATAGAATGGAAATCCGGACGTAAATTCCGTAGTCGAATCCGAATGGACGGTAGTGCGGTTTGTACTCGGGATACAATGCCACGTACCACTTAAGAGGTACATATTTCGTTCCATCCAAACTTGTATTTGAGCATGCTATAGTTTGTAGGTTATTTATTTATTATTTAAAGCATGATTTAGTTTAGTTTGTTATTTATTTTCAAAGCATGATTATGTTATTTTCATGATATTTTGTTTAGTTTATGATTATGTTTAAATAGTTATTTGTTTATTTTGGTTTAATGGCTCAATGTGCTCATTATGTGATATTGTGTGTTTGCCATTTAAAGATTTACTTTCAAGCTTGTAAACTTAGATTATGAGTTATTTTGATGAATACAAACTAGACGTAGGTTACCCTTGAGCATATACGTGAGTAGATTCAGTTAGTTTATGCAAAAAAAAATCATCATCACAAGTGGCATAAGTAAGGGACCATTCCGAACCCAACGGTTTGAGGTCTTCCCTTGCGAGGGGTGAGTGCGGCCTCTAATCTTATAAACCCGGTTCACATCGGGTGGCGACTCCATTATTCTCCGGTATAGTTCCTCCGCGGACTATTCCGTACTCCCTACTAGGCCGTGAGCCTAGAGCATGCGTCGCCCAAGTTTTGTGTCCTACAATCTGGCGACTCCACTGGGGATAGAGAATCAGCCCCGAAATAATGTCTTGTAATGTTTGGATTTGTGCTTTAATTAACCTTGTCTACAGTGGGTTGAAGGGGTTTAGTTAAAGGCATTGTCAACGAGAGCCTTCGTCAGCGAGAGCCTTTGTCCGCACTCCCGTAAACCCACATGTGAACCTTAGTCGTAGAACTAGTAGAAATTATTTTTTTATGTTGATGTTTTGGACCGTCGTCATTTGGATCTAGTTGGACCTTTTGTCAAAAGATGTGAACTTGTTGGGCCATTTAAACTGGGATGAGTTCGTGTCCTTTGACAGTTGGGCCAAAAGCTTCTAAAATGTCGATGGGCCATTTTATGTTTGGGCCACTTATCATTTGAAGTTGTTTAGCCATGTTATCGCAAAGTTTAAACCTGTTAGGCCTTTTCAACTGGGACAAGTTTGCACCGGGCAATAGTATGATTGAATAGTTTAAAATGATAATGGGCCAACTAGTGTAAAAATTTAAATGGGCTTATATATTACATACATTGCACGTATCTCATGCATCCATGCATACACGCATCTTGTTAACCCCGTGTCTTAAAGCCATTATAGATATCTGTTGGGTTAGAGAAGGAAAAAAAAAGGGTTTGTCAAGAGGAGTTTAGCAAACATGGATAGCGGGGAAAAGGAAATCGAGAAACAAAAAACCTTACGGCAAGGAAAGAAAGACCATTGGGGGGGCCTTCAAAAAAAAGAGAAAAAAAAAGAGAGAAAAGAAAAAGAAAAGAAAAAGAAAAAGAAAAAAAAAGTTGTTTAGTCCTTAATAGTTAGGCATAAGTCCGATGATGAAATCGTTTTCTTTAAGATGAAATCTTAGAAACGATAAACTCTTGATGTGCTTTTATCTGATGCTTTGAATTGTTGATCTATGCTAGACTCGTAAGCACTTCACTATAGGTTCTTAGCGATGAAAATCTGAGTAGTTGGCAAGGTGACTAGTTGAAGAAATTGCGGGTCGATGAATGACCGTTTGCTTAGATGTCTATCCTGACTTGCTTGTGTTATGATGTGTGGTATGGTTGAAAAAAAAAGACTCTAAAGAAAAGAAATAAACCGCCTATAACCGATATGCGTGAAGCTACCCATGGGCGAGTATTAGGACCACCATGAGGAGAAATGCTACCTTAAAGGGTAGGTGTGTTGAAAAAAAAAAGAAAAAAAAAAAGAAAAAAAAATGAAGTTCAAAATGAAAAGAAAAAAAGAGAGACAAAGGAAAAGAAAAATGAAACCATACCACATTAAGCTTGAAAAAGTAATTACAGAGCATAACTGAGACATGTAGGTTGGTTTGACACATCGATCCCGATTTTTGAAGCGAAATCATTGAGTTAGCTTACTTAAGGATCAAGCTGTGAAAGAACCTTTGCACACACACAATTTGAGTCTGGCTTAGATCATTTATTTAAAGACTTGGTTTTAAGTTGCATTGAGTGTTTTGAAGGTTCTCTGGTTTCATTACTGGGCATTCTTTGAGGACGATAATATGTATAATTATTGGGACTATTTCGTAGCATGTAATATAGTATGATGATATGGAAGGCCCCACCCAGTGGTTCATCTTGACCAAGTGCAAACAACGGAGAGCAGTAAGCTAAATCAAGACTGGGGGTGACCAGTCTACCACCTCGCGAATCAGGGACATAACGAGATATTGAGTCATGGGACTAAAGAAAATTGAGCAATCACCATAAGAGAATTGACAGAAAGAAGCTGTAAGCAGACCCAGGGCGCGACGAAGACATTTGAAGCCAAGAAGTGCCGAGGAGCACAAGGAAGACCTAACCCGACGGGATAGGAACATTCATGCATGCATACACGTAACACATTTTGCATCCTTTTGTGTTTGTTTTGTTTTGTGTTCACAGGTTTTGAAGAAGAAAAGAGAAAGCGGCAAAGAACAAGCTAATCAGAAACGGTGAAAAGCACAATATCGGATTCAGGTAATAATCCCAGGGTTGAGGCCCATTTGAGTTTGAGTTTTGGGTATGGCACTCTGGGGGCGAGGCCCACATTAGCATCAACATCAGTCTTACCGGGTATAACACCCTGGGGGTGAGGCCCACATTAGTTTCAGTATCAGTCTTGCCGGGTATGGCAATCTAAGGGCGAGGCCCACGTCATTATCAATAGTAGCCTTGCCGGGTGTGGCAATCTGGGGGCGAGGCCCACGTCATTATCATTATCAGTCTTGCCGGATATGGCAATCTAGGGGCGAGGCCCACGTCATTATCAGTAGCTTGGGGATGAGTCTGAGGGTTGAGGCCCATATCAGTATCAGTCTAGGGCGAGGCCCACCTCAGTACCAGTTTGGGGGGCGATGCCCCACATCAGTATCAGTTTTGGGGCGAGGCCCACATCAGTTTGAGTGCAAGACCCACATCCGCTTCAATCTGGGGGCGAGGCCCACAGTCAGCTTAGTTCGGGACTAAAGCCCACATTCAGTACAATTCAGGAACAAATCCCACAGTCAGCTCAATTCGGGAATAAAGCCCACATTCAGTGCAATTCAGGAACAAAGCCCACAGTCAGCTCAGATCGGGGATAAAGCCCACATTCAGTACAATTCAAGAACAAAGCCCACAATCAGCTAAATTCAGGAATAAAGCCCACATTCAGTGCAATTCAGGAACAAAGCCCACAGTTAGCTCAGATCGGGGATAAAGCCCACATTTAGTACAATTCAGGAACAAAGCCCACAGTCAGCTCAGATCGGGGATAAAGCCAACATTCAGTAAAGTTCAGGAACAAAGCCCACAGTCAGCTCAGATAGGGGATAAAGCTCACATTCAGTATAGTTCGGGGATAAAGCCCACATTCAACACAATCAGGAACAAAGCCCACATTCAGCACAGTCAGGGGAATAAAGCCCTATCTTGACACAGTTCGGGAATACAGCCCAGGGGAATAAAGCTATATCTTGACACTGTTCGGGAATACAGCCCAGAGGGATAAAGCTCTATCTTAACACAGTTCGGGAACAAGGCCCAAGGGAATAAAGCTCTTTCTTAACATAGTTCGGGAACAAAGCCTAGGGGAATAAAGTCCACTTTCAAAATAATTCGGGAACAAGGCCTAGGGGAATACAGCTCTATCTTAACTCAGTTCGGGAACAAGGCCCAAGGGAATAAAACTCTATCTTGACACAGTTCGGGAATACAGCCCAGGGGAATAAAGCTCTAGCTTAACACAGTTCGGGAACAAGGCCGAAGGGAATAAAGCTCTATCTTAACATAGCTTGGGAACAAAGCCTAGGTGAATAAAGCCCACTTTCAAAATAGTTCGGGAACAAGCCCAGGGGAATAAAGCTCTATCTTAACATAATTCGGGAACAAGGCCCAAGGGAATAAAGCTCTATCTTAACATAGTTCGGGAACAAGGCCCAGGGGAATAGAGTCTTATCTTAACACAGCTCGGGAATAAAGCCTAGGGGAAAAAAGCCCACTTTCAAAGCAGTTCGGGAATAAGGCCAGGGGAATAAAGCCGTATCTCTACACAGTTCAGGAAAAAGGCCTAGAGGAATAAAGCCCACTTTCAAAACAGCTCGGGAATAAAGCCCAGGGGAATAAAGCTCTCTCTCAATGCAATTCGGGAACAAAGCCGGTCTAAGCTTCTCAGGATAACAAGTAAGTTAAGCAACAGCTGGCGAGCCATGTAAGTAAAAAAATGCATGCATAACTTTGATAAGATTGTCATTGTCACACACTGCACAAGTCCCATCAAAGTCGGGGCGACTGTAGGCACTGCATTTTTGCATATAAGTCCCTATGATGAGTCTCATTTGGAGACACAACCTTTTAAGTCGAGGAAGTCGCGGGAAACGGACGTCGAAAGGGAATCGGTATTTTTGTTAGATTATATTCGCTTGTTTATGTGGTTTCTATTATTAGTCCCAAAGAAAGTATAAGCGAATGAAACACATGATTTATATATGTAAAACTTGAAGCATTGCGGAATCATACTTACAAAGCTTATGATGAAAAATGATGAAGAAAATCCTTGAGTCTTCAAGGTGGAAACTTTCGGCCAAGAAGAAGTGAAGAAGAAGCTTCAAGCCTTTTAGTATTCCAAGCTCCAAGGTTGTTTCCCTATCACCTCCTTTGATCCTTCATTGTGCTAGCAAATGGAGAAAATGAAAAAACAATTTTTTCTTGCCTAAGGAAGCTCACGGCGTGAGAGAGAAGGAAAGGGAGAGAAGCCTTTTTGTATTCCAATCTATTTCTCTTTCTTATTTTTTCTAAAAAACTGAGAGAGAGAGATATGTAATTATTACCAAAATATTTGGTAAATACCTTTTCCCAAAGGTCAAAAACGTTTTCAACTTTCCCTCCAAAAAGCCATTAAATGGCCTCACCTACTTACATCGTGAATAGTGACAACGTGTCACTCAATAAAGGTGACTTGTGACATCCATCAACTAGTCATGTCAAGTGATGAGACTTCGCGATGTGACTTGCGGGTCCCACTCGTTTCAAAATACGAATGTGTCCGCAAACACTTTCGGGCTCGGTTTCGCTAATTCCGAATTAACGAATTTCCGTCGCGACGTAAATTAAATAATTATGCCTAGCAAAATTACTATTCACGTCGCTAACGAATTAATTCTAAATTAACTCGTTCGCCCGAATTAAAATATAATTTTAATTCCGCGTCGAAATCTAATTTCGTTTAATATATCGAATATATTATTTTATCGATTAATTCCAAATTAATCGTTCCCTCTCCTAATTAGGCATTTTATCCAAGATAAAGTTTCTCCGTAATTAATCCAAGATTAATAAAGTTCGAATCAAACATCATAGGTGAATCTTCAGGAAGCGACCCAAGAGATCTCCAGATATGTTGGCAGTAAATACGGTCGTCGGATAATCCGAACACGTACGTACCTCGTACTACGTTTTTACCGATTTACAAGACAAGGTTGGCTTCTAGCAAAGCGCCATGCCTACCCAATTCTCCAGAAATATTCTTATTGGAATATTAGATCTTTATCAAGCCTAGTATACCATAGTATCGCGTACATCGATCCAGTATCGGACGATCACATGTTAGGCATGGGGCTGGAAATGTGTCTGCCCCGTACGAAACATATATCGGACATCAAACAACTAGTCTCTTTAAATCGGACAATCCTGACCTAGTCATATTGTCCCGACGGTTGCAACCATTTATAGAGTACTAGGTCTGTATCCTGCGTGATCATCATCTCCATATTTCTGAAGTGATACTTCCATCTTGACATCACATCCAATACACTACGATTCTCGATAAACCCAGAAGAGGCGTACACAGAACCGGTTAAAGCCCCGAACCACCAAAACAAAGTTTACCGATTGTCGCAAGTACTAGCGATGCAAGTCTCAGGTTAAGACCATATACACCTACCCTGATGCGGCCTCCCATAGACACGCAGACATACTACCAATGGGATTCCGCGGGGTCTATCCAGAGCGAAGCTGTTTTCCGTACCATCGGTAAAACACAACCTGCTATCGCACTTGCATAAGTATCCAATACTTAAATATATGAGAACTATGCCGTTGTGCCTTCACAACGCGCACAAGTGCAATACTAGTCTATTCCGCAGTATCGATGTCCGATCTCGATAATACTCCGACTAGGGATATTTAATGATTAAACCTTTTATATTGATACTGTCTCATATCATCTCAATACGGAACTAATCTTTTGGACTTTTGCCATTAATATATCAAAGTAAATAATTTACAAAACGGCAAAAGGCAATTTCATTATCACATAGTTAATTTCGTACAATAATACAATATCATTTACAAAACAGTGACGCTATGGGTCATAATGTCTAACAATCTCCCACTTGGCCTATAGCCAGTCACTCAAGCATCTAATACCTGAACTATGTATATGTCGTTCAAACACATGCTGAAGAACAGCCTTCGTCAGCGGATCTGCAATGTTGTCATCCGATGCGACCTTCTCGACCTTTACATCGCCACGATGTATAATCTCCCGAATCAGATGGTAACGCCGAAGAACATGCTTGGATCGTTGATGAGACCTTGGTTCCTTAGCTTGTGCTATAGCCCCGTTATTGTCACAATACAATGGCACGGGCTCAGCTGCTAACGGAACTACTCCTAATCCGATTAGGAATTTTCGGATCCAAACTGCCTGCTTCTTTGCTGCTTCCGACGCAGCGATATACTCCGCTTCTGTTGTTGAATCGGCAACAGTATCTTGCTTGGAAGATTTCCAGCTCACTGCTCCGTTATTCAAACAAAAAATGTACCCCGATTGTGACTTGAAGTCGTCCTTGTCGGTTTGGAAACTTGCATCGGTGTATCCAGATACCTCAAGTTCTCCACCTCCATAAATTAAGAAAGCATCCTTAGTTCGTCTAAGATACTTAAGGATATTCTTAACTGCCATCCAGTGACTTTCACCTGGATCGGCCTGATAGCGACTGCACATGCTCAAAGCATATGACACATCAGGTCACGTACATATCATGGCATACATGATCGATCTGACTGCCGAGGCGAACGGTATTCGACTCATGTTATCTCTCTCTTCTTTAGTCTTAGGACACATGTCTTTAGACAGAAGGATACCACGTGACATTGGCATCAATCCCCTCTTGGATTGATCCATGTTGAATCGCTTCAACACTTTGTCAATATATGTACTCTGGGAGAGTCCAAGCAGCTTTCTAGATCTATCCCGGTAGATCTTTATTCCCAGAATAAAGGCTGCTTCTCCTAGATCTTTCATGGAGAATTTTAATGAAAGTCAAGCTTTCACCGACGTTAGCATGGGAATGTCATTGCCTATAAGCAATACGTCGTCGACATAAAGGACAATAAAAGTCAGTGCTCTCCCACTAACCTTCTTGTATACACAAGGGTCATCAGCGTTTTGCACGAAATCATATTCTTTTATGATCTCATCAAAACCCTGATTCCATGACCGTGATGCTTGCTTCAATCCATAAATGGATCGATTTAACTTACAAACCTTGTTTGCAAGTCTAGGTACGATAAAACCGTCAGGCTGTTGCATATAAACATCCTCCAAAAGGTTTCGGTTAAGGAAAGCGGTTTTAACGTCCATCTGCCATATCTCGTAATCGAAATATGTAGCTATTGCAAGCATTATCCGAATGGATTTAATCATGGCAACGGGTGAGAAAGTTTCGTCATAATCAATACCATATTGTTGACGATACCCATTTGCTACAAGTCTAGCTTTGTACGTTTGCACGTTGCCATCCATGTCGGTCTTCTTCTTGAAGATCCATCTGCATCAAATAGGCTTTACGCCTTCTGGTGCATCAACCAGTGTCCAAACTTGGTTGGCGTACATGGAATCCATCTCGGACTTCATGGCTTCTTGCCATAAAGCGGAATCAATATTCTGTATCGCTTCCTCATACGTAGCCGGTTCATTATCCTCAATAAGATTAATATCTACATGAGGCGAGATCAGGAACCCATACCTCTCAGGTACTGTCCTGACTCTCTCCGACCTACGCGGTCCTTGTGTATATGAAGATTGTGGTACAAACTCATCCCGGATGGTCTGTTTATGTTCCGTAGTTGATTCATTGCCAGGAACAGTATCACTACGATTTTCATCGAGCTCCACGTTCCTCCCACTTACCAATGCATCTAGGAATTCCTTCTCAAGGAAAAATGCATGTAGAGCAACAAATACTTTGTTTTCTTGTGGGTGATAGAAGTAATATCCTTTGGTTTCCCTAGGATATCCCACGAAAAGGCATTTATCTGATTTGGGTTCTAGTTTGGTACCTTCCAAACGTTTAACATATGCCCAGCATCCCCAAATCTTCAGGAAAGAGAAACCTGGTTTCCTCCCTGTCTATATCTCATATGGAGTCTGTTCAACAGACTTTGAAGGAACCTTATTCAAAATAAGTACTGCACTGTTTAATGCGTATCCCCAGAAGGATATTGGTAGCTCAGTGCGACTCATCATCGACCTTACCATGTCTAACAAGGTGCGGTTTCTCCGTTCAGACACACCGTTTAATTGCGGTGTTCCAGGAGGAGTCCATTGTGAAAGAATACCATATTCTTTCAAGTAATCTTGAAACTCATAACTTAAGTATTCGCCACCACGGTCCGACCGCAATGTCTTAATACTATTGCCTGTTTGTTTTTCTACTTCGTGTCAAACTCTTTGAATTTCTCAAAAGTTTCCGACTTGTGTCTCATTAGATACACATAACCATAACGAGATGCATCATCCGTAAAGGTTACGAAGTAATGATATCCACCTCTAGCCTGGCTAGAGATGGGCCCACATACATCGCTATGAACGAGGGCTAACAGTTCTGTGGCACGTTCACCTTTACCACTAAAAGGTGATTTAGGCATTTTGCCTAAAAGACAAGATTCGCAGACATCATATGAATTAGGATCAAATCCGTCCAAGTACCCACTCTTCGAAAGTGTGGATATGCGAGTCTTGTTGATGTGTCCTAGACGACAATGCCACATGTAAGCTTCATCTTTTAGATTACTCCTTTTGAGCCTTTTGTTTGTTATTTTATGTTTAGGAGATTCATTTATATTCAAAATATAAAGGCCATTATTTGCAACGGCAGTGCAAATTTCTGCATCATCTTTATATAAATAACACCCAGTGTTTCTAAATACAAAAGTGTACCCATGCTGGGTTAACAAAGATACAGATATGATATTCCTAGTCAAACTAGGTATATAATAACAGTTCAAAAGTTTAAGTAAATGCCCCGAGGGCAATTCCAAAATAAAAGTCCCTACAGCCAAAATAGCAACTGGAGTTCCGTTTCCGACTCGTAGATCAACCTCCCCTGAAGCCAGCATCCTGCTATTCTGCAGATCCTGCAAATCAGTACATATATGAGCAGCACAACCAGAATCAAAAATCCAATTTTTAAAACTAGAAGTAGTCATATTTATCTCAATAACAAACATACCAGAGGCTAGTGCCTTGCCTGCCTTGATATCCTCCCTGTGTCCCTTGCCCATTCGGCAGTCACGTTTCCAGTGACCCTTCTTGCCGCAGTTGAGGCAGACATCTTGAGACTTGTTCCTTGGCTTCCCAGAAGCTTTTGCCAACTTGCCTTTACCCTTGTTCTTATGTTTCCTCTTCCTCACCCCTCCAGTTGTTTGGGCCCAGCCCTTGGCCCCTGAGAGGTCGATACATAGTGCGCCTCGCGCTTGCCCCTTTATGGAGTTCTTTTTCAGACTCCTTCAAGATGGATAACAGCTCTCCAAGAGAGTCATCCGTGTCCATCAACTTGTAGTTGATTATGATTTGTTTCCAAGAATCAGGAAGTGACTGTAAGATCAAATCTACGGTCAGCTCAGCCTCCAAGACTATTCCCATATTGGCCAACTCATCAATATCGGCGATCATTTGAGTCCCGTGGGCCTCAACTGATGCGCCTTCAGTCATTCGGGCGCGGAAGAGTTTCTTCACTAACTCGTACCTCTCCATCCGCTTATTGGTGCGGTGGAGATCTTTTAGTCTAGCCATCATGTTATAAGGATCCAAGTCCCTATTCTGGCGACGAAAGTGCTGAGTCATCGAAGCTAACATAATAGCCTGAGCTGTGTCACAATCATCGCTGTGAGTTTTCCATAACTCCAGCTCAAGTGGGTCAGTGGGCTTAAGCGAGAGAGGTATCTGTATAGTGTACAGCATCCTTTCAGCCCCAAGGACAATCCTCAGGTTCATTTCCCAATCAGCGAAGTTTGTGCCCTTAAAGACATTGTCACCCATGATGATGTCTCGGACATTTCCCTTGCTTGCAATCTCAACTACGATAGTCCAACTATCTAGTTAACGATAAAATGGGTACAGTCAAACTGTTACAAGAAAAAATAACAATGTATTAGTCCAACTAATTTTAATAAATAGACGAAATAATTTTGAAGGACGCGTAAGGCTAAGTAGCTGAACGAAATTGCAAATTCAATACTAGCCTCCCACTATTTTCATCAAGTCTCTAACCCTCTGTTGAGAACTCAGGAAATCCTATTTCCTAGTGGGCTAGGATCCCATTACATAACACACAACCTTGACTTTGGCCAACAAGCTGTATGGTATTTAACTAGGTAGATCTCAAAGATCAATTGGATCCCATCCAATTCCTAGATCCGGTTAGGTGGACATCCAAGTCCAAAACATATGAACATTACTTATGCCAATGTATCTAATATATTTTCCTAACCATATCCTCCGAATCATCTAGGCCTTGGCTTTGGCACAACAAACCTAATGATTCCAGTTAAGCGGGACCCATTGACAAGGAAAGTTTCGTAATCAATGTCGTTGGACAAGAAGTGATCTTGACTTTGGCCAACAAATCACAACTTGGACAAGACACCGATATGGAACAAAACTCTCATGATTCAAGTACATCCTCAATTGACAAAGGTCTTGACTTTGGCCAACAAACCAATGCCAATTTTGGATCTTGAACAAGAATCATTTAACGGAAGGATAATCGCTTAATATAGATTGAGGGATTTTTGCATAATTGGCAACCAATTTATTATCTTTGTTAGGTCTCATCATCATACACCCTTAAGCATGCTTCTAAACATCATAAAGCGCGTAAAGTAAATTAATAGTGATATACGGATGGATATATAAAACAACTTGTTCCTAGAACAAATCACTCACTCCCTTTCCTCTCCTCCTCTCCCCGCTACACTATTATACATTGAGGGGAATTAGGTGAGAAGAGAATACAAAGAGATAAAAGAGATAAGGCTGGACACGCAGGTCCAATTTATAAATTCTAAATTACAATAATTTCTAAAATTACCCTTTCCCTTCTAATATCCATCCGATATACACTATTCATTCATCACATACATATATATTCAATCAAGACATGCTATACAACCAATCTAATCCAATTAATTAGTCTTTGTTTAAGTGATCATCTAATGTTCAAACAACGGTTTGATTTTGCGCGAGTCCAACTCGTTTGAGAATAAGTACATGAGGTACGAATTCACGAATTATATCGAACTACTCGTTAAATCCAATTTAAGTCGTATTCAATACTAATTCAATTTATTTAATTCCAAATTAAATGTTTACACTTTTAATGTGCTTTTAAAGACATAGATTCTAAATCTAATCTAATTGGGTCTCCAAGCCCAACTAACATCCAATGTTTGTTTAATTAAAGTCCGATGGGCTTTCAATTGATTTTTTAAGGCTTGGGTTTTGGTCAATGTGGGTCAAACCCAATTACCAAGCCCAAATAAGGAATCACCATTAAATGCCATAAAATCAATTTCAAGCCCATAAGGCCCAATTAAACATTAAAGCCCATTTTACTATATTTGGACTTAATGGAGTGATTTAAGCCCAAATTGGATCCAATCCTTTTGGCCCAAATCTACTTGGCCCAACCAAGCCCATAATGCCCAAATATAATAATACAAGCCCAATTACAATTAAGCCCATTAATTAAATTTTAATATTCTAAATTTAAAATTCAATTAATTAAAGTGTAAATCCATGATAATTCATTAAACCAAATATTTCCAAAACACCAATTTAATTTATTAATCATCACTTGTTCAAAACACATGTCCAACATTTTGAACAAAAAATCAAGTCCTTTTACATGTCGGTTGCATTCGGCCAAGGGGAATTTTTTGGTTCGATTCGTTTTTCAATCCGATTGAATCACTAATCTATGTCCCGTATATGTTTAAGTCATCTAATGAACTTGTACACAAAAAATTCCAATCCAGTGCAAGGACCTCCACACTCGGCCAAAGCAACAATTTTGGGGAAAATCATCCAATGCATTTTTCTCAAATGTCATATATTACATACATATAACAAAAATACTTAAGCATAAAACATCATCTAATCACAAGTTAAACAAAATTGCTCAAAATTAATAAAATGCATTCATCTAAACATGGCTCCATGATACCATTTTGTTTTCTATTATTAGTCCCAAAGAAAGTATAAGCGAATGAAACACATGATTTATAATATGTAAAAAAGCTTGATGCATATATCGCATGAACAAAGCTACAAAGTTTGATGAAAAATGAAGATGAAGAAAATCCTGTGGAGTCTAGGTGGAAATTCGGCCAAGAAGAAGAAGAATGAAGCAACTTTAGCTTCAAGCCTTTAGTTATTCCTAGTCCCAAGGTTGTTTCCCTATCACCTCCTTTGATCCTTCATTGTGCTAGCAAATGGAGAAAATGAAAAAACAATTTTTTCTTCTTGCCTAAGGAAGCTCACGGCGTGAGAGAGAAGGAAAGAGAGAGAAGCCTTTTTGTATTCCAATCTATTTCTCTTTCTAATTTTTCAAAAAAACCGAGAGAGAGAGATATGTAATTATTACCAAAATATTTGTAAATACCTTTTCCCAAAGGTCAAAACGTTTTCAAACTTCCCTCCAAAAAGCCATTAAATGGCCTCACCTACTTACATCGTGAATAGTGACAATGTGTCACTCAATAAAGGTGACTTGTGACATCCATCAACTAGTCATGTCAAGTGATGAGACTTCGCGATGTGACTTGCGGGTCCCACTCGTTTCAAAATACGAATGTGTCCGCAAACAATTTCGGGCTCGGTTTCGCTAATTCCGAATTAACGAATTTCCGTCGCGACGTAAATTAAATAATTATGCCTAGCGAAATTACTATTCACATCGCTAACGAATTAATTCTAAATTAATTCGTTTGCCCGAATTAAAATCCGATTTTAATTCCGCGTCGAAATCTAATTTCGTTTAATATATCGAATATATTATTTTATCGATTAATTCCAAATTAATCGTTCTCTCTCTCCTAATAAGGCATTTTATCCAAGATAAAGTTTCTCCGTAATTAATCCAAGATTAATAAAGTTTGAATCAAACATCATAGGTGAATCTTCAGGAAGCGACCCAAGAGATCTCCGGATATGTTGGCAGTAAATACGGTCGTCGGATAATCCGAACACGTACGTACCTCGTACTACGTTTTTACCGATTTACAAGACAAGGTTGGCTTCTAGCAAAGCGCCATGCCTACCCAATTCTCCAGAAATATTCTTATTGGAATATTAGATCTTTATCAAGCGTAGTATACCATAGTATCGCGTACATCGATCCAGTATCAGACGATCACATGTTAGGCATGGGGCTGGAAATGTGTCTGCCCCGTACGAAACATATATCGGACATCAAACAACTAGTCTCTTTAAATCGGACAATCCTGACCTAGTCATATTGTCCCGAAGGTTGCAACCATTTATAGAGTACTAGTTCTGTATCCTGCGTGATCATCATCTCCATATGTCTGAAGTGATACTTCCATCTTGACATCACATCCAGTACACTACGATTCTCGATAAACCCAGAAGAGGCGTACACAGAACCGGTTAAAGCCCCGAACCACCAAAACCAAAGTTTACCGATTGTCGCAAGTACTAGCGATGCAAGTCTCAGGTTAAGACCATATACACCTACCCTGATGCGGCCTCCCATAGACACGCAGACATACTACCAATGGGATTCCGTGGGGTCTATCCAGAGCGAAGCTGTTTTCCGTACCATCGGTAAAACACAACCTCCTATCGCACTTGCATAAGTATCCAATACTTAAATATATGAGAACTATGCCGTTGTGCCTTCACAACGCGCACAAGTGCAATACTAGTCTATTCCGCATTATCGATGTCCGATCTTGATAATACTCTCCGACTAGGGATATTTAATGATTAAACCTTTATATTGATACTGTCTCATATCATCTCAATACGGAACTAATCATATGGACTTTTGCCATTAATATATCAAAGTAAATAATTTACAAAACGGCAAAAGGCAATTTCATTATCACATAGTTAATTTCGTACAATAATACAATATCATTTACAAAACAGTGACGCTATGGGTCATAATGTCTAACAGTTTAGCTTCGGGTTCGCTTGTTGGACCTCCTTTTAAAAACACACCCTTAGCCTAAACCCCATAAGACACACACCAAGCCCATCTCACCCAAGCCCAATCAAAAAATAATTAAAACATTTAAAATGCATTTCACAAATTAAATTAAATCTAAATCAAATTAAATTAAAACAAATTAAAGTGAAATGAAATTTAATTAAATTAAAGCTAATTAAATTAAATTAACTAAAATACAATTGAATTAAATTAAAGCGAATTAAATTAAATTAAATTAAACTAAAGCCTTTAAAATTAAATTCCTAATTAAAGAAATCATTTCCAAAATTGAATCAATTACTTCCAAATTAAAATCAAATTAAATGATTCACTCACCAATTTAAATAAAATTCCCCCACCAAAACTACAATCATCCTTTCCTTTAAATAATTGAATTAAATCTTCATTTTTTTAATTAATTTCTTGTTTCCTTTTCAAAAACCAATCCAAACCCTAATTCCTCTCTCACGTCCCTCGCTCTCTCTATATAACTCAACCAACCCTATGGAACTCTGGCAGAGACTCACAAAAAATAAAACGGCAAGAAAACACCATTGCTCTCACGCCCTTGCCCTCACACCATACGGCCGAGCCCACAAACTCTCGCCTCAATACCTCACGCCAATCACCTCAATACCTCACGCCAATCGCCACCTTGCTTCACACCAATTTCCACCTTGCCTCACGCATCAACACATCACTCACGCAGCTGTGCCCCACAAGTCTCACGCACGCACCATAAAACCACACATCCCTTCAGTTTATTGCCACCCACAGCCAGCCATTATCCACGTGACAAGAACCCTTCACACAGCCAGTGCATCATCAACTCCCCTAACCAACCTCAACTTCACGCCACACGCTGATACCAACACGCCACATACCCCTTTGTCTCAACACATCATCAACACTCAGCAACACAAACCTCAATTGCCCAGCTTGTTCTCACGTACACAGCCCTCTCGCCAATCGCTCAGTCCCTTCAAAAGCCTTCACGTCTCAATCCAAAAACCAGCCCAGTTCAGCCCTTGAAACTGCCCAGATTTTAGTCACAAAACTGCGTCAAGAACTGCACAAAACAACCAAAAAAAAAATGCACAAACTAGTCCAAATAACCCGCAAAACAGTCCCTTAATTTCTCCAAAGCAGTGACCAGAAAATACAACACAAACAGCAGCGAAACGAAGTGAAAACAGCAGCCCAAACAGCGAGACAACGAGGAAAAATGTCGGATTAGTGAACCAGAAAAGTTACGGAACATCTGTTGAGTTTCAATCAAGTCCCAAGATCATAAATCATGCATAAAAATGAGTGAATACATCAAAGGAGTAAGGCGGAATAATTACTCACATAGATCGGTTTTGTTGCGATGAAGAAAAGATGCGTTTTCTGCCTCTCTCCATGCTCGGCAGTGGCTTCTTCAAGCAGTGGGCTGCTCGGTTTTGGCCTCCAAAGTCCCTCCAAGAATCGGCCATGTGAGACTCCATTGAAGCTCCAAGCTTCAAGCTTTCCATGCTCATAAATTCGTTTCCCTATCACCATAATATAACCCATGTGTGTGCTAGCACTACTCTTCTTAATTTGCTTCTCAAAATTTCGGTCAAACCAGAAAATTTTGTGAAGAAATCGGCTTGAAGCCGTGAGAGGGAGAAGAGAGAAAGAATGAAGGGTTTTTGGCTCCAAAAGCCTAAAACCGTGAATCACACAAACAAGAGAGAGAAAGTGATGCTTTTTATATATCATTTTATTTTTCTTTATTTACCAAGTAATATAAAATAAAAGGATATACAAAACTTTAATTAAAAGTCAAAAAAGCAAAAAGCAAAAGCTTTCAACTTTTTCACCCATCACTTCTACTTTTTACATCAAGTCACTTCACTTTAATAAAGTGACAACATATCATATCACATCACTCAAAGTGACAAGTGATTTGACAATTGACGCGACTAGTGATTTGACGCTTGATGTGACTTGCGTGTCGCGTTCGAATTCGAAATGCGAATGCGCTCGCAATCAATCTCGGGCTCGGGTTCGCTAATTCCAAATTAACGAATTTCCGTCGTCGTCGTAATTAAATGATTACGCCTAGCGAAATCACTATTCACGTCGCTAACGAATTAATTCTAAATTAATTCGTTCGCCCGAATTAAAATCCAATTTTAATTTCGCGTCGAAATCCAATTTCTAATAATATATCAAATATATTATTTATCGATTAATTCCAAATTAATCGTTCCCTCTCTTTAATTAATATTTTATTCCAGAATAAAATATCTCCGCAATTAATCCCAGATTAATTTTCTCTCTCTTCTAATTAATCTTAGATTAATAAGTGCGAGTTATACATCATCGGTGAATCTTCAGGAAGCGACCCATGAGATCTCCGGATATGTTGGCAGTAAATACGGTCGTCGGACTATCCAACACGTAAGTATCGCGTACTACGTTTATAACCAATTTACAAGACAAGGTTGGCTCTAGCAAAGCGCCATGCCTACCCAATTCTCCAGAAATATTCTTACAGGAATATATAGATCTGTATCAAGCGTAGTATACCGTAGTATTTTTGTGTATATCGGCCCAGTATCGGATAGTCACGTGCTAGGCTGGGGCTGGATAAGTGTCTGCCCCGTCCGAAGCACATGTCGGATGTCTGGTAACTAGTCTCTATAATCGGATATTCATGACCTGGTCACAATATCCTGATTGGTTGCGCAACACTTAAGAGCACTAATACCATATCGTGCGTGACATCATCTCCACTATGACTGAAGTGATACTTCCGTCTTGACATCACACCCAATACCTACGACTCTCTGATAAACCCAGAAGTGGTGTACGCAGAACCGGTTAAAGCCTTGTACCACCAAGACCAAAGTCTATTGATTATCGTAAGTATTAGCGATGCAAGTCTCAGGTTAAGACTATACACACCTACCTTGATTTCGGCCTCCCATAGACACATAGTCATAATACCAATGGGATTCCGAGGGGTCTATCCAGAGCGAAAAGCTGTTTCCCGTACCATCGGTGAAAAACGACCTCCTATCGCACTTGCATAAGTATCCAATACTTATATATATGAGACTATGCCATTGTGCCCTCACAACGCGCACAAGTGCAATACTAGCCTATTCCGCATTATCGATGTCCTGTCTCGATAATACTCCTGCTAGGGATATTTAATTATTAATCCTTCGGGGATTGATACTGTCTCATATCATTCTCAATCCAGGAACTAATCATATGGACCTCTCTTCATTTATACATTTATGGTGATCTAATCACAAATGATGAGAGTGCAATTTCCTTGTCACATAGTTAATTTGTACAACAACACCGTGATCTGTACAAATAGTGGCGCTATGGGTCATTTTGTCCAAAAACATCAACCCTTCCGACGGCCGTGAAACGCCCTTTCGTGAGACGACAAAAGAGGTTAGACCTGAGGGCACCTTTTTACTTTTTATCTTTCATTTATTTCGTTTATTTTAAAAATATTATCGCATGAGAGTCGTTTGAGGCATGGTGTTATTGTTGGATGAGCGGAATATGTGTTCTCTTTTGTGGTATATAGGATGGAAACCCAGACGTAAATTTCGTAGCCGAATCCGAATGGACGGTAGTGCGGTTTGTACTCGGGATACAATGCCACGTACCACACTTAAGAGGCACATATTTTGTCCATCCAAACTTGTATTTGAGCATGCTATAGTTTGTAGGTTATTTATTTATTATTTAAAGCATGATTTAGTTTAGTTTGTTATTATTTTCAAAGCATGATTATGTTATTTTTATGCATGATATTTTGTTTAGTTTATGATTATGTTTAAATAGTTATTTGTGTATTTTTGGTTTAATGGCTCAATGTGCTCATTATGTGATATTGTGTGTTTGCCGTTTAAAGACTTACTTTCAAGCATGCAAACTTAGATTATGAGTTATTTTGATGAATACAAACTAGACGTAGGTTACCCTGAGCATATACGTTGAGTAGATTCGGTTAGTTATTTCATAAATCATATCATCACAATGGAATAAGTAAGGGTCCATTCCGAACACAACGGTTTAAGGTCTTCCCTTGCGAGGGGTGAGTGTGGCCTTAAATCTTATTTTCCCGGTTCACACCGGGTGGAGACTCCATTATTCTCCGGTATAGTTCCTCCACGGACTATTCCGTACTCCCGACTAGGCCGTGAGCCTAGAGCATGCGTCGCCCAAGTTCTGTGTCCTACAATATCCATGTCTTTTCAACTCATCCAATGATCAAAAGAAAAAATACCATGACATTAGGGCTATTAAGTATTCGGCCAAGCCTAAGATTTTTTTGCAAAATTAATCCAATTAATTTTTATAAAATTGATCATGCATAACTCTAAGTTATCAACATACAAGCATACTCAAACAAACAATTTGATTAAAACATGCTCAAATCAAAAATACCCAAATCAAGAATATAAACCCTAAGTTCAATTTCATGCTCAATAAGACTTATGATACCATTGTTGGTCTCTAAGATCATCCCAAGATCATTTAAGCAATGAAATCATATGAATACTAAAGTAAGAATGGCAGAATCATACTTACAAAGAACGGATGTTGGATGCGTTGAACACAAAAATTTGCTTCCTTGATGAATTCAGCCAAGCTCCTTCTTTGAATTGAAATCCAAGCTCCAAGCTTTTTGTTGATTCAAGCTCAAGGATTGGTTTCCCTAACACCTTGATATGATTCATTGAATGTGCTAGCAAGATAAGAAAGAAAAACAATTTTCCCTTCTTATGGTGAAGCTCACAGCAATGAGCTAAAATGAGAGAGAGAGAGAGTTTCAATTTCTTTTGTTTGTTT